>ML283634.1:546-45063 GCA_005239495.1 Nicotiana undulata | reverse complement strand
ATTTTCCCTTCGCGTTCGCGTGGGTTACCATGCGTTCGCGAAGGGTATTGCACCAGACACCAGATCTGTTCCCAAACACCATATTTTCTAGTTCAAAAACAACCCGACACCTATCCGAAACTCACCCGAGCCCTTGGGGATCAAAACCAAATATGCACACAACCTCAAAAACATCCTACGGACTTATTCGTGCGATCAAATAGCCAAAATAACATCATAAACATTGAATTAAACCCCAAAATCAATGAAATTTTCCTAAAACTTCTAAAACTTCAACATTTACATTTAAGGTCCAAATCACATCAACCTAATTCCGTTTCTTACCAAACTTTACAAACATAACATATATATATATATTATATCGAACCTGTACCGGGCTCCAGAAGCATAATACGAGCCCGATACCACAGGTTTCACACGTAATTTTCTTTTTCGAAAACCTCTTATATTTTCAAAAAATAACTTTTTTAAAAATTCATTTCTCGGACTTGGGACCTCGGAATTCGATTCCGGGCATACGCCCAAGTCCCATATTTCCTACGGACCCTCCGGGACCGTCAAATCACAGGTCCGGGTCCGTTTACCAAAAATGTTGACCAAAGTCAACTTTATTCAAATTTCAAATACAAAGTTGTCATGTTTATCAGCTTTTCACATAACAGCTTCCCGGCTACATGCACGGGCTGCGCATGCAAATCGTGGTGAGATAGAAGGAGGTTTCTACAATCTCGGAACATAGAATTACTCAAAAATACACGGGATGACCTTTTGGGTCATCACATTTCGAGGTCTTCATTCTGTGACATCTTTCGCAGTGACCCTGAATAGCTTAATCTCGTATGTCACTTGCGAGTATAGTTGGTTTGGTTTCAGAAATGTTTTGGGTTAATTTGGAACACTTGGTTCCTAGTTTGGAAGCTGAAGTTGGAAGAGTTGACCAAGGTTTGACTTTTGGATAAAAGGATCCGAAACGATATTTTGATGGTTCCAATAAGTTCGTATGGCGCTTTTGAACTTATGTGCATGCCCGAAATTGAATTCGAAGTTCCTATGATGAATTGGCTCTTTTTGTCGAAAGATGGAAATGTGGAAGTTTAGATGTATACATGTAATTTTTGACCATCCCCGAGATTTTATACTTTTTAGCGTCTAAATATTTTGTTTAGGTCTAATATCTCTTTTACTTTATTTTAAGCACAGAAATGAAAATTACAAAAATATTTTTACTTTTAATATTTAGTTTTATTTTAGTAGTGTATTTTAATTAATTAAGAGTAAGTTTTTATTTATTTTATAAACACATTATATATTTTTTAGACTTCCTAGCCCAAAACTAAAATCCAACAAGAATGGACCCAACCCAATTTCCTAAATTCAAACCCAATACCCATTAAACCAAAAATAACCTAATAACCATAGGACCCTTCGTCATTTTTTTCCGAACCTTACAGAACCTTACATCTTCATACCCAAAAATACACCTAACCTTGGGAAGACCTCTTCTTCTTAAACCTAAGAGACTACACCAACCCTAACCCTAGAAAAGAAAAATCAGCTTCCAACCTTCAACTCCCTCACCTTTCCAGCCACCCAACAAAGAACCACCGTCAAATCGCCGCCCTACTCCATAGCCGGCGAGCTTCGCCGGTTTGACCCTTGAACCTTCATCTCTTCACCCTACTGCCGCCTTCAACCAGCCATGAATACAAGCCCTTGAACACACTTGCACCACCCTTTGCCATTGGCCTCCCCCCTTTCAAAAAATCTCACCTCCGCCGCAGGAACACATGCAACAGCACCCCAAAATGCTCGAGCCTCTAGCCACACCCAAGCAACGAACCATCCTTCCTTATTCACCTCTGTTGCCGCCGTTTAGATACCCTCCGCTGTCGGCCGGTTCTGCCCCATTACTGCTCAGGAGAGGTCCACTCGAGGGCTATCCGGCAACCACACTTTGTCCAATTTAAGCATGCTCTTAGACTTAAAAATCGGTCTAACTTTGTTGATTTCCATTTCGAACTTAAAGCCTTCTGAAACTTGAAAGCTTTGGACACAATACTCGTGTAATCCAGATCCAAATATTTCTCAGTAAGTTGTTGATTCAGGACATAGTGTAAGGCTTGGTTGACATCAGTTTGGTGAAAGTCGAGGTCGATAGGTGTTCCGTTCGGCATCGCTAGTCGTGGTTCCTGTTTTGGATTCATTATTCCCGATGCTATCATTGTTTGTTCTTTTTTTTTTCCAATCTCGGTCAACCTTTGCTGTTGTGGAGGATGTATTAATCACAACAGAAAAGGATTTTTGGCTCTACATTGAGGTCCCTCTCTAACTCTATTTGCATTTCAATTCCCCAATTTGTTTCTCGCGATGCTATGTGAGATCTTTTCTCGATTGCCTATTACTTCTAGTTTTTGTGATTGAAATTGTCTCTGTTTCATGAGGAGGATTAGCTTATCGTTTAGTTTTTGCATATCTTTTGTTGAGAATAGATTTTAAATTGCTAAACTTCGTTAGAAGCTCAGGCAAATATCATTGACTTTATTATGAAATATGCATTCTACACGAGATACGTTTTCGAGTGGGGGATATTACATAAATGATCATAAGCTCAGACTTCAACTATCTCATTGCTTTTGTTATTGCTTTATTAATTGGTTCGCTAGGAGCATGCTTAGGCGGACCACGTTTAGGTAGGAAAATCTTAGGTTTTCTTTATTTCGTTTTTGTTTGAGGCAAGAGGTCGTCTCTTTTAGTTTATTATCCAGGGAATGCCACGTGATTTTTATATATTTTTATCCGGGGTATGCTCTGAAGTATTCGTAAATGAAGGCTTGAAACCGGATGATGCAAAGAAACATAGAGTAGAATAGTATTTTTATTTTTACTTTTATTTTTGTTTTATGAGGTGGGGACGACCTCAAGCCTCTTTTGATTGTTTATTTTCTTTTATGTGTTTTATACCTCAATCTTGGTATTCTTTAAAGCCAACTTGATCGAGTATGCAACCGTGATTTTCATGGGACTCGGGGAATGCCTAACACCTTCTCCCCGAGTCAAATGAACCCCTTTACCCCGAATCTCTAGTGCAAACTGGTTTAAGAGTCAAACGTGTTTTGAAGGAAGAATTATTTTTTTTAAAACGGTGACCTGACACACCGAAATCAAATTTTAGGTGGCGACTCTGAGTTAATCCTTTTAAACACAATTCTTTGTCACTTTCAAAATTGAAAAACCCTTTCGAGCTTTGCAAAACCTTTCTATTATTTTTAAGAGGGTTTAGTGAGGTTTGTTTAAAAAAAGGGGTGTGACATCTATGCGGCTCTGCTGGGAATTGCAAGTTCGAGCTTGTACTTGATCTTGTTAGCTTTTTAGGATATTCGGTTGAGGTTTTTATGTGTTTTGTTTGATTTATTTGATTTTTATTTTGTTTATGTCGTTTTACTATTTGCTAATTGCTTATTTGTTTACAGTTTTCCCTTTATGTGTTACTGCTTTATAAATTGTCATCATTTACACAACCTTGGGTCTTCTTTCTGCAACAAATCTTTCGGAGTACGTTTGAGCATACACGGCCTTTTTGTTTAGTCACCCGTGTCTTTAGGGGGGTGGCGTGGGAGTGTGGAGTGGGCGGACAGCTAAAGGAGCCACCATCGACCACATGTCGCCCCGAATTGCCTTGTCTAGTGAACCCTCAAACTTAGGTCTGCCTTTAGGTCATGCTTATTTCCACCATATCATTTATACCTAGCAGGGCTCGGTCCCAGTCACCGTGTCCCTTTGTAGGAGGCCTATCCAAATTTTGTCAAAATGGGCCCATGGCCCAAAAGGACATTCAATCACCCCTATGTGATACATGTTGCATCTTTGAGGGTACAAAGGTCATTTGGCGGATTGATGTTTGAGAAAGAAGAGTGAAAAATGAAGCAAGTGGGTCCAGTTATATTTTTCTTTCTTTCATAACATTTTAAAGAAAAAGACAAAAAAAAATGAAAAATCCAAAAAGATTTTACATTTTCCCATCATTTTTCAAAAAAAAGAAGAAGAAAATCTAAAATTGTTTTTACACTTTTCCATCATTTTCCAAAAATAAAAAAAAAAAGTTGCACTTTTCCATCATTTTCAAAACAAAAGAGAGAAAAAGAAAATCCAAAAAGATTTTACACGTTTCATCATTTTTTTTAAAAAGGACAAAAAATATTTTTTTTTTAAAATTCTCTCCCGTATCCAATCTTCCCGAACTACGCGTACCTGATTCTCGTCTTTCGGGGCGAGATACGTAGGCAACCCACATAGGGTCCGATTTTCTTAGTGAGTCTTAGGTTCTTTGCTTTGCGGGGTCTCAGCCAAATCTTGCATGTTTAGCCACATTTGGCCATATCGGCCGTTTTTGCAAAATAGGGCCATCTTCTCAAAAAGTTCGTTATCCATGTCTTGGAGCCCTAAGTCCACAACAAAGCGTCCTTTGAGCTTTAAGGTCCATTCCTATTGAATTTTCATGTCTAGCCACTTTTGGCCAAATCGACCTTCTTGCAAATAGGTCATTTTCGCAAAGGAGGTTCAATGACCCATGTCTTAGGATATTGAGTTCACAACTAGGCGTCATATTACCTTAATGCCCGTCCTTTTGAGTTTGCATCTTTAGCCACTTTTGGCCATTTCGGCCGTTTTTGAAAAATGGATCACCTTTGCAAATTAATACCTAGGGCCATTATTGTTGGGAGTTTGAAGTCATATAACCCTTAGTGAGGCATTTTCCATGTATAAGAGGTCAATCTTGTCAAGTTTGCACTTTTAGCCACCCTTGGCCACATAGGTCTTTTTGCAAAAATAGCCCAATGATGCATTGTATTTATCCAATATGATGTGCCATTGTGTCTTGAGTCACTAACTCTATTTGGTATAATTTTTTTCATTCAGGTATGGATCATTTTACCAGAGCTTGAGCATGACAGACGCCGCAGGACCATCCCAGCCAGGACTGTCGCCTTCCGGAGCTATTTGAGGAAACTTTTTATTTTTGAGTCTGTTTTATATTATTTTTTGGGTTTCTAATCTAGTATAGTAGTATTCAGCCTTTTAGTTGGTGTCATAGTTTGTCGTAGTATAGTTGAGTTTGTTAAGTCTCTCGTCATCATATTTCTTGTTTTGTATTTGAACACCAAAAAAAATTATAAATGAAAAATCCAAAAAAGATTCTTGTTTTTTTTAGTTTGTTTTATCCATAATTTTTCTAGAACTACGCTTGGTCTGATTCATATGGAACATGATACGTAGACAACCTATATAGGGTTCGATCAAATCATTTTTAAAAAAAAGTTTAAAAAAAAAAGAAAGGGAAAAAGAGAAGATGTGGGATGTGAAAAATTAGAAGAAGTTGTGGGATGCAAGAAAAAAGTGATAATTGTAAAGAAAGGAGAGGAAATGAATAAGGAAAGGGCAAGGAGAGTAAAATTGGGATGATGCCAAATGACCTTGTGACCCTCGAAGTCATTCTAGAACCGTTAACCGTTGCTAGGTGCGTTGCACGCAATGTGATATTTCTATATGATAAATGCCCTAACGCTAACATGTTGGCTTTGTTGTGCTCCTCTTTTGTACTTTCATTGTTATCATTACAGGAGGTGGTTAGTTTTTGGTATTCTAGTGAGCTATCCGTACAACATAAGGTCGAAAATCCAGGTAGTCATGGATAGCAAAGACTTGGACACAGGTATTGGTGATCCGCCTAGGGAAATTGTTGAATCAGAATCGAAGTTGAAAGAAGAGGTTTTGAGGTTGAAAGGACAGATGGCCGAAACGTATCAAGTCTGGATTAAGGGACACCCTCCACCTTCATTCCCTACCAGCTATGCAAAAAATCCTACTTCCATTCCACAACTGTCCCAAGCCCAGATGACCAATACCGTTGACCTTTCCCCACAACACGCACCAGGCTTCACCCCTTACCACACCTACCCCGACACTTCATCCCAATCTTTTCATGCCCCACCAACCAAAACAACCTCATACCCTTCTCCAACATCTGCTCCTATTTTTGTACCCCCTCCACAAGCTACCCTCCACCAATCCTCTAGTGAGCCTGCATTCCCAGCTTTAGATACCCAATACTATGCCCCGGAACCCACTTTCAAAGTCCTAGATCCTTACTCCTACACTCGTCACTCTGAGCCTCATGTTGAAACTGAGAAACCAACCAAGAATACGGAGCAAGAGGGGATTTTTAGGAAAGTAAAGAGTTTGGAGCAATCATTGAGAAATATGTGAAAGGGTTAGGAAGCCAGGTGAGTGTGGCTTATAAGGATTTGTGTCTGTTCCCTGATGTCCAACTGCCTGCCGGATTAAAGACGCCCAAGTTTGACTTGTATGACGGACATGGGGATCCTGTAGCCCATCTGAGAGGTTTTTGCAGTAAGATGAGAGGCGCCGGGGGAAAAGATGAATTACTGATGGCATACTTCAGCTAGAGCTTGAGTGGGGCAGCTTTGGAATGGTACACCCGCCAGGATGCCAGCAGGTGGTACACATGGGACGATGGCTCAGGCATTTGCTCCGCACTTTCAGTACAATGTAGACATTGTCCCAGATCGCCTAGCTCTGACCAAGATGGAAAAGAGGCCTAATGAAAGCTTTAGGGAATACAAGCTCAGATGGAGAGAGCAAGTTGCCCGAGTCAATCCCCCGGTGGAAGAAGCCGAGATGGTTGAATAATTTGTTCAAGCTCTGGAGCCCACTTACTTTGGCCATTTGATCTCTGCCATTGGTAAGCCTTTCAATGACGTGGTAAAGATGGGAGAAATGGTGGAAGAGGGGTTGAAGTCGAGCAAGATCATGAGCTATTCTGCTTTAAAATCCACAACACAAGCAATTGAGAACGACACATGAAGATTGTTGGGTCAGAAGGAACATGAAGACGTTGCCATGGTTGTCTCAGGATCACGACATGGTCCAACGGGTCCACCTCACCAATATACTCAGCCTCGACCCCAACCCCAAACCTATCCCCAATCTCCACATAATCCAGCTCAGCATTATCCTCCGTACAATGTCCAGTCATCTTTCCAACCACTAATGCACCCTAGAAGGCGAGCACCAACATCGCAAAATCTCCACCAGCTTCCACAAAATTTTCAAGTGCCTTATAACTCACATCCAAACCAGGGGCATAGAGGGGAACAAGGGTCAAAAGATAATTTTACACCAATAGGAGAGTCCTATGCAAGCTTGTTTGAGAAATTAAAGCATTATGACATGATTGCACCTATTCCTCCAAATCATGTGGACCCGCATGCAAAAAGCTTTGACCTTTCTAAAAGGTGTGAATACCATTCCAATGCCCAGGGACCCAATGCTGAAGATTGTCGCGCTTTGAAAATGGAAATAGAAATAATGATTCAAGAAGGGATAATTGTGGTCCAAGGCAGTAATACCCCAAGTGTGACACATAATCCTCTACAGGTTCATGATAATGTACAAATTGTTGGGAAGGTTTGAAATGACGAAAGGTTGGTCGAAAGAGTCAATGAGCCGCCTGGTGAAGACAATATGATTGAAATTGGTGAAGGTCCCAGTAATTTTGATGTGCAACTCAGTGGCTAAGATGTCGAGCTTGGTGATTGGAAAGACACTCTTTCTTGGCTAGCCAGGGAGGAGTTTTGGTGGTTTATTTTGTTGTCCGGGTTATTTCAAGGTTGTAATCCGGATATTGTCTTGTGAATCAAACCCTTCTTCTTCTTCTTCTTCTTCTTCTTATTTTTCCTTGTTCATGTAGTTGTAGTAATTCATCTAGTATTATATAAGATTGTTCCAGGGTTGTAACCCATGTCTATTTTTCTTGTTTTGTTCAAACCCTTTTTCACCATCTGTCTAATGCAATCTCCAGTTTTCTGTTAGTTCTAGTCAGTTTTTGTTTAGGTCACTTTTCCTTTTATAGTTGTTTTCATGCTGACTCTAGTGGCATGACATGCAGGCATAATTCTCAACCTAGTCTTGAAAGTTAGTTTAATCATGAAGCAATGAAACACAGTTTTGAATATGAGAAAATGATACATTTGAGGAAACAAGTAAAGATTCACGCATTCTGAAATAACCTGAAGCTTGAACTGAGTGAAACTGAGGTGGTTAGTCCGGGAAATCAAGAAGTTGATGAGAGCATAACCCAAGGGAATGTCCCTCAAGCAGTTTGAGGTAGATCAATCAGTAATGAAATGCATACTTCCACATCAGGATAAGGTTGAGTCAAGTCTGCTTTGAATTGGAAAGAGTTATTCATTGGAACAAAGGTATTGCCCATTGGCACTTTTTGTTTGTGTTGATGCCATCATTAGATACAATGTATGGTTTATTTGCTTATCTTCAATTGCATGATTATACCTGGCATTTTTAAAGTGTGGTATGACAAAGGCATTTTATTATGCTACCCAAACACTTTTATCTTTTGCTACCCCTTTTGAGCCTTAACTTGTTTTATTTCATACCCGTATTTTGGAATTAGGAGTTAGAGTTAGAAACTGGAAAAAGAAAAAGAAAAAGAGAAAAACAAGAAAAAGAAAAGAAAAAAAAAGAGAACAAAAGAAAGAAAAAAAAAGAAGAAAGAAGAAAGAAAGATGAAAAAAGTCAGGTCAGACATTTGAACTACGTTCGACCTGATTCTTGTCACCACAAGATACGTAGGCAGCCTTATGGTTCGGTCGCACCAAATAAAATATTTCATAATCCCACAAAATCTGAGTGGGGCAGTTCTTCTTAGAAATTCCATCTAAAATAATCAATCAAATACTCTTGTTTTAGATATTGGGGCAAAGTTTTAGAATGGGTTCCAAAAGTTGTAATTTTGAACCCTTTCATCTTAAATTATTTTGAGCCCTCATCCCACTCTTTCTTTCCAACCTTGTCCAAAAGCCTACATTATGGTCCAAAGAAAGACCCTCTGATCAATCTTTGAGGATGCCAAATCAAGTGTGGTGAAAGTATGATCTTCTTGCATCATAGGTAGTACCTTGTTCTCAGCTCAAAGAGAGAAAATGATAAAATGAGAGAGTCTTATCGGTGAAAACCCTCATGGGCACCGTAAGGCGATGGTGAGCTGGGAAAAAAGAGAGCAAAATGAGAGAGGCTTGATGGTGAAAACCCTTCTGGGCACTACAAGTCGACTAAGGATTATGGATCAAATAGGACAATTGGAGCACTAAAGCCCGGTTTCACAACTTAAAGGCATAACAAGAGTTGAAGATTAGACTCGCTTGACACATCAGGCCGCTTAATCCAAAATGCATGTCATGGTTATTGGAGATGACCTTCAAATCAGATTAGCTTCTACTTTGTTGGTTTTCCTAGGTAAAAGTTTTTTCTTGTTAGATACCATCTCTTCTCGTTTTTCTACTTATTTAGTTCCTCTTGTTTTGTTTGTGTCCCTTTTGAGTCTGTTTTGTCGAACCAAGAAATGACTTCAAATCTGCTACCAACTTTTTAATCACACAAATCCGAGTCTGGCAAGCACATCAAATTGGCATAAGACACATGAGAATAGTGTGTGCACTGAGTTGGTGATAATAAATGTTGAGATTGATAAAGCAAAGATTTGGTAAATGTTAAAATGTGAGTGCAATGCATCAGGTATACGATTTGAACTTGAACAAATCAGAAATATTTCTTGTGATAAGGGTTGTCCGAAAAAACAGTCGGCCGATAACAAGCACTGTCTTCCAAGTTAAAATACAAGTAAATCGTGACAAGTGCAAGAGAAATCGCCTCGTAATCAAGGCCACAAACTAACCACCACATTTTAAACTCACAAGTTTTCTTTTTTTGAAACAGGAGCAAAGAAGTGCAAGCAAGTTGGTTAAAAAAACAAAAAAAGAAGAAGAGAAGAGTGGACAAAGGGAAGTTTTTCAAATCCTTGCCTTTATCTGTCTTGCTAGAGTGCATAAAATGTTGACATTTCTCTTCACATGTTTCCTCCTAGGATAGAAGTCCTAGTCTGATGGATTTTCCTGCCAATCAAAACTTAGTCTGATGAATCTTTCTCCTAAGATAACAAAAAAAAATAGACCTAGTCTGATTAACTTTCTCCTAGGATCGAAATCTTAGTCTGATGAATCTTTCTCCTAAGATAGAAGACCTAGTCTAATGAACTTTCTCCTAGGATCAAAATCTTAGTCTGATGAATCTTTCTCATAAGATATAAAAAAAAGACCCAGTCTGATGAATTTTCTCCTAGGATCGAAATCTTAGTTTGATGAATCTTTCTCCTAAGATAGAAGACCTAGTCTGATGAACTTTCTCCTAGGATCAAAATCTTAGTCTGATGAGTCTTTCTCCTAACATAACAAAAAAAAAAGACCTAGTCTGATGAATTATCTCCTAGAATCGAAATCTTAGTCTGATGAATCTTTCTCCTAAGATAGAAGACCTAGTATGATGAACTTTCTCCTAGGATCAAAATCTTAGTCTGATGAATCTTTCTCCTAAGATAACAAACAGAAAGACCTAGTGAATGTTCTCCTAGGATCAAAATCTTAGTCTGATGAATCTTTCTCCTAAGATAACAAACAAAAAGACCTAGTCTGATGAACTTTCTCCTAGGATCAAAATCTTAGTCTGATGAATCTTTCTCCTAAGATAGAAGACCTAGTCTGATGAACTTTCTCCTAGGATCAAAATCTCTGTCTGATGAATCTTTCTCCTAAGATAACAAACAAGAAAACCTAGTCTAATGAATCTTTCTCCTAAGATAACAAACAAAAAAAGACCTAGTCTGATGAATTCTCTCCTAGGATCAAACTTTTAGTCTAATGAATCTTTCTCATAAGATAGAAGACCTAGTCTAATGAACTTTCTCCTAGGATCAAAATCTTAGTCTGATGAATCTTTCTCCTAAGATAACAAACAAAAAAACCTAGTCTGATGAATTTTCTCCTAGGATCGAAATCTTAGTCTGATGAATCTTTCTCCTAAGATAGAAGACCAAGTCTGATGAACTTTATCCTAGGATCAAAATCTTAGTCTGATGAATTTTTTTCCTAAGATACCAAAAAAAAAACTAGTCTGATGAACTTTCTCCTAGAATATACGTCTTAGTCTGATGAACTTTTCTCCTAAGAAAAGAAAACCTAGTCTGATCAATTCTCCTAGGATAATAATTGAAAAAATGGAAGTCTGTATTTGAAACCAGTCGAGTCACTCTCATCATGGCATCAATAGCATAAGTGGTTTACAGTTTTACTAACAACTCACAAGTCTCCCGAGTGCAAACTGGGGCAGAAAATTTTGTTTGTTTTGCTGTTTTGATTGCAGGCACCCACCTGGAGAACGAGGGAAGACATTTCATAATTCATTCCAGAGTTATTTCAAAGTTCAAGTCAGTAGAAGAAACCCACATGGAGAACAAGGGAAGTCATTTCAGAATTCAATTCAGGTTAGAAGTAGCAGAAGCTCGCGGAAAGAATGCGAGCCGACAATACGAGATGACTAACATAAGTAGTCTCAATCTAGAATAAAAGAAGAAAAACAAAAAGAAGTATCCAAGTACATAAGCGGAGACAAGATATGGATTTCTCAATATATGACCGAGTCACGAGCACGACGTATCCGGTCATGATCTGGAAAGCTGAAGAAGGATGAACCAGCACCTGCAGCTAGCAAGCGTCAAGATTCAAATCTAAAAGTCTACATGAAGACCATTCAAGACTCAAGATCAAGCTTCAGAAGACTTATAGATAGGAATCTTGTAACTCAAAGCTGACAGGCTTAGTTAGTCTTTTTTTTAATTTTGATGTAATAATAGGGTCCCGGACTGGAACCTCGACGGAACGGCGCCTCAATCGGCTTTCCACTTCGGTATACTCCATCACTCTTCCTACTTATGAACTACACGTGGCCTGATTCCTTTATAGCCAAGGATATGTAGGCATCTCAGATACCAGGGATCGGTCACATTCTCCTTTCTTTTAGTTTTTGGTCTCTCTAAATAAGGTTCGGGTCAAAAAACCTGTCTAATCGTTCTTTGTCTGAAAACTCTTCGTGTTTCCAGTCAAAGAGGGGCATCTTTAGACATGTAACTTTTGACCCTCCTCGAGATTTTATACTTTTTCGCGTCTAAATATTTTTTTTAGGTCTAATATCTCTTTTACTTTATTTTAAGCACAAAAATGAAAATTACAAAAATATGTTAACTTTTAATATTTAGTTTTATTTTAGTAGTGTACTTTAATTAATTACGAGTAAGTTTTTATTTTATTTTATGAACACATTATTGTCACGACCCAAAATCCATAAGGTCGTGATGGCTCCGGACACCACTGTCAGGGAAGCCAATCATTAAACCATAGATGCATCTATTTGTCCCGCTCGTGAATCGATCATGCAACGCGGTTATACATAAATAACAAGGTCATCCTGCTCGCGAATCATACGTGCGACTCAGGCACCCATAGTTACACATATTCACCCAATAAACCACATTTTTATCAGGAAAATTAGCTATTTAATGAAGTGATAGAATTCTCCTTTTAATGAACATGTAAATACTATTTAAAGCCTTTCTGGAAATTTACTTGCCAATTTCGACATGGTTTCAAACGTTATAGATTTACCCGTAACACAATTATCCAAGGAAGAATCAATTCTCCTTATAGATGATTAAGAAAAGTAGACTATATCCTTCTTAGAGATTCAATTACTAATTGTCAGCATCACATGATATTTTATTGACAAGGTCACAAGTACAACAAGTAAAGCATGCTAGTGGGTCCTAGTCTACCAAGGCATAGCATATTAGTAGCTACGCACGGACTCCCGTCACCTCGTGCGTACGTTGCCCCCACAAATAGTAGCACCTCATTAATTAGTTCACCTATGGGGATAATTTCCCCCTCACAAAGTTAGAAAGGAGACTTACCTCGCTCTGAAATTCCATAACCGGCTTCCAAGCCCATCCGATGACTCAAAGCATTGCACAACGCTCCGAAACTATCCAAATAACAGCAAACTAATGAAAATATACTCTAATACTTGTTAACTATTCAAAATATATAAATTCCCAACTACGCTCGAAGAATTGACCAAAATGCCCTGGGGCCCACGTGTCTGGATTCCAAAATTTCTCAAAGATAAACTCTACCCATGGCCTTACTAACTCAAATATATAATTTACTCTAATTTTCATGCTCAAATTTTTGGTCAAAATTCAAAACTACCACTTCTAGGTTTTCTTCAAAATTCCCAACTTTTCCACAATTTTTCATGTTCAAACCCATGTATAAACCTTGTATTTAACTCAAAAATGGGAAGAAATTACTTACCTAGTGTTGCTTGATGAAAATCCTCCTTGAAGCTCCCCAAAATCGCCACACCAAATAAAGGAAATGAAAAAATGGCCAAAAATCTAGTTTTAAAAATACTTCACTGCCCAGCACTGCCCTCCTTCGAGAACGCAGCAAGACCATTGCGTTCGCGATGCACAAATCTGCTCAAGCCCCATTTTCTTCTCTGCGTTCGCGGCACCAAGAACGCGTTCGCGAAGGTCAACTTCCTGGACCCTTTGCGTTCGCATAGGCTAAACGGCCCTTGGCCCAGCTCCCAAACTCCTTCTACGCGTTCGCATACCTAGCCCCGCGTTCGCGTAGTCGTCTCACACCAAGACTCCGTGTTCGCACCCCCTTTCTTGGGTTCGCGAAAGCCAAACCAGAAGCCCCCAGATTTTCCTCTTCGCAATCGCATGACAAGGCCGCGATCGCGATGCACCTCAGAAACACCAGAAAACAGTAGCAGCAAATCACTCGGAATTGACCCGAAACCATCCTGAAATACACCCGAGGCCCCCGAGACCCCCGAGACCCCGTCCAATCACACGACTCTGTCCCATAACATCCTACGGACTCGCTCGAGGCCTCAAATCACATCAAACAACGCCAAAATCACAAACCGCACTCTAATTCAAACTTTAGGAACTTGAAATTTTAAACTTCTACATTCGATGCCGAAACCCGTCAAATCACGTCCGATTGACCTCAAATTTTGCACACAAGTCACATTCGACATTATGGACCTGGTCCAACTTTCAGAATCACATTCCGACCCCGATACCAAAATTCCCACTTCCGGTCGGATTTCTCAAAAACCTTCAAATTTCTATCTTTAGCCAAATGACTTCAAAATAACCTACGGACATCCGAGTTCATTTCCGATTGCGCTCCCAACTCCAGAATCGCCATACGAAGCTATTCCCAGACTCGGAATCCCAAACAGACATCTATAACACTGAAATGCCTTTCAACCCAAATTTATGAAATTTTTCTAAAATGCTATCTTCCATAATATGCGCCGAAACGCTCCCGGGTTATTCGACTCCCGATCCGAACATACGCCCAAGTCCGAAATCATCATACGAACCTGCTGGAACCTTCAAATCCTGATTCAGAGGCCGTTTACTCAAAATTCCAATCTTAGTTGATTCTTCTAACTTAAGGCTTCTGAAATGAGAATATTTCTTTCCAAATCCACCCGAACTTCCCGAATTTCAATTCCGACCATGCGTACAAGTCACAATACCTGAAATGAAGCTGCTCATGGCCTCAAACCGCTGAACGATGTGCTAGAGCTCAAAACGACCAGTCGGGTCGTTACATTCTCTCCTACTTAAACACACGTTCGTCCTCAAACGTGCCTAGAACTGCTCTTGCGTTATCTGAAATCACTGTGTAACACCCCGTGCACCTGACCGTGCTACAACAACCCCGTTGAGCATATTAGCTTGATCAAATCTGAAGATATCCTCTTTTATCCATACATTAAGCTCATAACCCAGTTCCAACACTTGAAATTTCTCTGCCAGGTCTGTTTCCAATATATACACACCGTATCAACTACCACACAAGGTACCAAAACATGATTGCATACCTTTGCAGAATTTAGCACCATACACCGCATATTTCATCATCCAACCACAATGACATTCCCTGAACCTTAATAGCCCAAAATTCCACGAATCTGATGCTCAGAATGCACCTTATGATATATATATATATATATATATATATATATATATATATATACATACATCCTGCTATAATGCTGCGATACCACTACAACGGAGGAGACGTGTAGAAATTTCTGAGCAATTGCAGAGTTAACCAAACATTGAATCTTTCCCCTTGACTAAAATTATCATCTCATTACGAACCAAATAATGGTAATTGTCCTGTAATATACTCCACATAACCTTATCGCACCGATCCCTGATCCATAAATCTCGTCTCACCCAGTATGAACTGCTCAGTCAACAAATCACTTCCAGACATGACCATCAGTCTCACACGATGCCACAATGCGCCAGTAGGCCACAACTCGAACATGATACATAAGGAAATGACTCATGAAGGGACTACTCGACTCACGCAACTAATATGAACTTTCCGCAGAAAATAGGAAGTAAAACACAAGAAAAATAATTATAGGGAACCGTACTCAACACCACACTGTTGCGGCGTGAAACCCGATCTAAATAACATACCCGTGGCGGCGTTCCACCCGTTCTCATCAAATAATTAACATAAGGAGATACACACCGAGCTGGATTGCTCATTATTACAAATTACTGAATATCGGTCACAAGCACACTAAGTGCATAATACCATCTTGAGGAGACTGATAGAGACATATGCTACAAAACTTAAGCACAACTGAGGTGCGATATATATAATCTGAATCTCAAGAGCTCTCCTGCTCACATAACATCATTACTACGCAGAAACTCCGCACATAGAAAATTTATCGAGCCATTTCACTACTCCCAAGCCAATTCTGCTCGCACCAAACTAGGCTATATACACCACTTGTCCCATAACACCCAAGAGCAACTTTCATAGCCGGGACAAACACCCCATAATCCACAACTAACTGAACCGAACGCCTTCCATACATAAATTCTCATATAAGCAATGTTGCACTTCCTTATACTTGGTCTAAATCCTCAATCAATCAGGTGACTACATGTCACACTTATATAATCTCCCCGTGGTCACGCTCCCACGACCTTCCACACCAGGTAACAAGTTTGCACGTCCATAGCACCGACCATGTTATCGCTGTAAAAAATATTAAGAAACCATAACCAGGATACAAAGCCTCTTTCACCAAACACCGATCTCAGTTACACTGAAAACAACACCAGTTTCCTTGCTCATCCGAGCTCATAACATCCTTGTTAACACCGAACTGCAATCTCGATTCTTACTCCCAATTACATATTGTTTACCGCACCTAATATGCCAATATGAGATGGCGCAAGAATTCCATCATAACTCATGAACCACTAATAAGGTGAACACTCCATCATATAGAAACCTTTTTCTTACCTCAATTCAAGAGAACCATAACAACTCACGAGTGACTTCTCAAAATCACAAAACAGGCAAATCCTCAGGGAATAGTCTATACCCCCATTATCCTTCCGGAATCCGCCTACACCTGACAAGCCATAATACTTGAATACTTCCAATTATGATCTATTACGTCGGTCGACAAGCCTCGCACATACCGACACAAACCACATGCATAATTTAATCACACTGAAGAAACTGATCACTGTTGTACATGTGCCATTTCAACCATGGCTAACCAATCTATCTTCTTTTTAATTATCCTTAATTGCCTCAGAAATAATAGTAACCCACATAACAAACACAATCCTCACTCATCCCGAGTGGCCTTGACTCATGAGGCCATGCTGTCTCAATCCCACAAACCGTCTCATACCATCCTTGTGCGCATTCACAACTCCAACTAATATACCCCTCCTGATACTCTTTCTCCAAATCTGGAGTTCATTTTCTCTCCTTCCTCCGATACTATCCTGCACGCTGAAAATAACATAGAACACCCCAACCATTTTCCGTTTCTCAGAATTACGCTGCAAAAGCTCGATTCTTAATCATACTACTGCCTGAAACCCTTAAACACCGCATTCTTAGCCTTCGAATTCATTAGGACCGCTATCAACTATCAAGATTCACCCACTCTGACTGGCTCCAAATACAATCAGCTCCAAGGCTCTTCTAGCACATGCACACCTTCTTAATGAAGCACGTGACTGAGTCACTACCCTTACAACTCGCCTATGCCTTAAGCATAAATTCTGAATCTCCCAAAACCTAACCCTGGTCCAATATGACCAACTTTTGCATGTATTTATCAAATCCCATGCTCAATTACCACTTTATTCCTTAGATGTAATAACTAGCCAATATGCCGACAATCCGCAACCCCCATGAGAAGATAATTCTGCAGCCCAATTGCAGGCGGTGGGACTCTCCCACTTAGCCTGAAGCTACTCCTTGCACCACATTGGAACCCACCGAAATTCTTTCTTCATTGCTGACATGACCTTGCTCAACCAACCCATCAAACTCTTCTAAATTTTCCTGTTAGCACTTCCTGAATACTCAAATTCTCTAGCATCACTCACATATTCGGCCTCCTACCGAATAGCCACTAGAATTCCTCGCAGATACTTGCCAACCACACAACCGCTAACCTACTCACAGGAGATAACCCACCTGTGGAAATCACCAACTGACACCTTCCAACAACGTTGTATTGCACACTCTCTACAATATCAACACCCTATCCTAAGCCTGTTCTCATTCACCAACTTTACCAGTCCGTTCGCTCCTCATGGACATCTACTAAATACGCTACAATATCTTCTAATTCACCACTATGTTGTCGCTCTCCCACTTTGGTCAAACTCCCCTTCTACGTGACTGCTCGACTCCCGCTTCTTACACCTGGCCTCCTAGAAATGGAACCACCGCCTAGCACTTCTCACATATCTTCCTTCATCGTATGCTGCCTCAATTCAATATCATTCTCTATGGCTCTTAAACCAGCAGTTCACCACGACTTCAAACTCCCCGAAGATCATCTTTCTCAAGCTTCCTTCATTATCAATACTTATCCAGTACTGAACCACCGCACCTCATGGTCTCTGACAGCCGCTTCTTCAATACTTCTTCACAATACTCTAACCCCATGCAATCGAAGAAACCATAGCACCGACAAACTTAACACATTCCATTTGATCAATGACGACGATATCACATCACATGTGAATATTCCACCTCACTTGAAAACACCAAGTCTTACTACTTTATCAATCCAAAACCTGACCATTTATGGTTCAATTGCCTTTCCTCCGCCTGAACTAAAATGCTGAATCTCAAAATCACGCTCTGAGAAGACCTCCTTTCAAGTCATTCATTGCTTCTACATATGGGCAAGCATCCTACCATCACACCCACATCGCGCGATAACCAATCGTAAGCATCATCACTACCTGAGCATAGCCTCAAGTCTCTCAGAAACATAACTATTGAGCTGAAACAACATAGTATCCTTTTGCAGGGCAACAACAACAACCCCAACCAATTACGCATGGAAAACATCACGCATCCTATCCGTAGCACCATTTCAATTCCTCAAATTCCTGATTCATAGCAAGCGCTTCGCGACGCGCAAGATTGAGTAGGAAGAAACATATGCATATGCCTTAAAGGAATCAAATCGCACTATGAGGAATCAAGAAGGGAAGTACTCCTATATCCCTGTAGCCTATCGAAGATTAGTACAGACATCTCCGTACAGATCCGCAAGACTCTACTAGACTTGCTCATGACTCGTGAAACCTAAGGGAACCTAGTGCTCTGATACCAAGTTGTCACGACCTAAAATCCATAAGGTGGTGATGGCGCCGGACACGACTGTCAGGCAAGCCAATCATTAAATGGTTAAGTTAAATTTCCTGTTTTAGCATTTTTGAAATCATTACCTTTCACTTTATTACATAATAACTGAATAAAATCCGCTAAGTAAATACGATAGTTTAATATTCGATTTTAATAAAATACACCCAAACACATCCCAGAACCCGGTGACACAAGTGCATGAGCAAATGTCTAAGAATTAAACAGATACTACAATGCTTGTCCGAAATACAATTGGACAAGGAATTTAAAATAAAAATAAATACATCTGAGGGAGACTCTGTTAGCTGCGGATAGCCTCCGGATGATGCAGCTCACCTAAGTCTCCAAGCCAGTCACATCGCTGTGAATGTACCTGTGCAATAAAAATGCACAACAAGTGTAGCATGAGTACGAAAATAACGTGTACTCAGTAAGTATCCCGCCTAAACTCAGAGAGGTAGTGACGAGAGGTCGAATTAGACACTTGCTAGAAGTCAAGTCAATTTAGTATAGTCAACTGAGCCACTAAGCGGGAATATCATAGGCAATCTAATAAAATCAGGGATAAGTAATATCAACTTCTTTAACATTTAACACTTTAAATCTTCGTCATTTCAGTTGGCAAATTATAACTTCATAGGCCAATAAACAGGTAATAATTAAAGAAATACACAGTAATTATCATGCGCAAGAAATGCCGATGGTCGAACGGCCCGAACCAACAATAATAAAATATGCACTGCCGAGGTTCGAACAACTCAAACCATAGATGCATCTATCTTCCCCGCTCGCGAATTGATCATGCGACGTGGTTATACATAAATAACAAGGTCATCTTGCTCGCGAATCACACGTGCGGCTCAGGCACCCATAGTTACACATATTCACCCAATAAACCACATTTTTATAGGGAAAATTAGCTATTCAATGAAGTGATAGAATTCTCCTTTTAATGAACATGTAAATAGTATTTAAAGCCTTTCTGGGGATTTACTTGCCAATTTCGACATGGTTTCAAACGTTATAGATTTCCCCGAAACACAATTATCCAAGGAAGAATCAATTCTCCTTCTAGATCATTAAGAAAAGTAGACTCCATCCTTCTTAGAGATTTAATTACTAATTGTCAGCATCACATGATATTTTATTGACAAGGTCACAAGTACAACAAGTAAAGCAAGCAAGTGGGTCCTAGGCTACCCGGACATAGCATATTAGTAGCTACGCACAGACTCCCGTCACCTCGTGCGTACGTGGCCCCCGCAAATAATAGCACCTAATTAATTAGTTCACCTATGGGGACAATTTCCCCCTCACAAAGTTAGAAGGAGACTTACCTCGCTCTGAAATTCCATAACCGGCTTCCAAGCCTTTCCGATGACTCAAATCGTTGCGCAACGCTCTGAAACTAGCCAAATAACAGTAAACTAAGGAAAATATACTCTAATACTTGTTAACCTCAAATTTTGCACACAAGTCGCATTCGACATTACGGACCTGCTCCAACTTTCAGAATCACATTTCGACCCCGATACCAAAATTCCCACTTCCGGTCAGATTTCTCAAAAACCTTCAAATTTTTATCTTTAGGCAAATGACTTCAAAATAACCTACGGACATCTGAATTCACTTCTGATCGCGCTCCAACTCCAGAATCGCCATACGGAGCTATTCCCATACTCGGAATCCCAAACAGACATCTATAACACTGAAATGCCTTTCAACCCAAATTTATGAAATTCTTCTAAAATGCTATCTTCCATAATATGCGCCGAAACGCTCTTGGGTTATCCGACTCCCGATCCGAACATATGCCCAAGTTCGAAATCATCATACAAACTTGCTGGAACCTTCAAATCCTGATTCGGTGGTCGTTTACACAAAATGCCAATCTTAGTTGATTCTTCCAACTTAAGGCTTCCGAAATGAGAATTTTTCTTTCCAAATCCACCCGAACTTCTCGAATTTCAATACCGACCATGCATAAAAGTAATACCTGAAATGAAGCTGCTCATGCCCTCAAATCGCTAAACGACGTGCTAGAGCTCAAAACGACCGGTCGGATAGTTACAATTATATCTTTTTTTAGTCTTCCTGGCCCAAAACTAAAATCCAACAAGAATGGACCCAACCCAATTTCCTAAATTCAAGCCCAATACCCATTAAACCAAAAATAACCTAATAACCATAGGACCCTTCTTCATTTTTTTCCGAACCTTACAGAACCTTTCACCTTCAGACCCAAAAACACACCTAACCCTAGGAAGACCTCTTCTTCTTCAACCTAAGAGACTACACCAACCCTAACCCCAGAAAAGAAAAATCAGCCGCCAACCTTCAACTCCCTCACCTTTCCAGCCACCTAACCAAGAACCACCGCCAAACCGCCACCCTATTCTATAGCCGACGAGCTTCACCGGAAACCGGCAAAAAATGACCCCTGAACCTTTATCTCTTCACCCTACTGCTGCCTTCAACCAGCCATGAACACAAGCCCTCGACCACCCTTTCACCACCCTTTTCCATCGGCCTTCTCCCCCCCCCCCCCTTTTTCCNCCTTTCCCCCCCCCCCCCCCCCCCCCCCCCCTTTTTCCAAAAATCTCACCGTCGTCGCTGGAACACACGCAATAACACCCCAAAAATCTCCAGCCGTTAGCCGCACCCCAAGCAACAAACCAGCCTTCCTTCTTCACCTCTGTCGATGTCGTTTAGATCCCCTCCGATGCCGGCCAGTTCTGCCCCATTGCTGCTCAGGAGAGGTCCGCTCGAGGGCTAGCCGACAGCCACACTTTGTCCAATTTAAGCATGCTCTTAGACTCAAAAATCGGTCTAACTTTGTTGATTTCCATTTAGAACTTCAAGCCTTCTGAAACTTGAAAGCTTTGGACACAATACTCGTGGAATCCAGATTCAAATTTTTCTCAGTAAATTGTTGATTCAGGTCATAGTGTAAGGCCTGGTTGACATCTCTTTGGTGAAAGTAGAGGTCGATAGGTGTTCTGTTCGGCATTTCCAGTCGTGGTTCCTATTTTGGATTCATTGTTCCCGCTGCTATCATTGTTTATTCTTTTTTTTCAATCTTGGTCAACCTTTGCTGTTGTGGAGGATGTATTAATCACAACAGAAAAGGATTTTTGGCTCTACATTGAGGTCCCTCTCTAAATCTATTAGCATTTCAATTCCCCGATTTGTTTCCCTCGATGCTATGTGAGATCTTTGCTCGATTTCCTATTACTTTTAGTTTTTGTGATTGAACTTGCCTCTGTTTCATGAGGAGGATTAGCTTATCGTTTAGTTTTTGCATATATTTTGTTGAGAATAGATTTTAAGAAACTTCGTTGGAAGCTCAAGCAAAGATCATTGATTTTAATATGAAATATGCATTCTACACGAGATAACTTTTTGGGTGGGGGATATTACTTGAATGATCATAAGCTCAGACTTCAACTATCTCATTGCTTCTGTTATTGCTTTATTAATTGGTTCGCTAGGAGCATGCTTAGGCCGACCACGTTTGGGTAGGCATATCTTAGGTTTTCTTTATTTCTTTTTTTTTAGGCAACAGGTCGTCTCTTTTAGTTTATTATCGGGGCAATGCCCCGTGAAATTTATATATATTTTTATCCGGGGTATGCCCCGAAGTATTTGTAAATGAAGGCTTGAGAACGTATGATGCAAGGAAACATAGAGTAGAATAGTATTTTTATTTTTACTTTTATTTTTGTTTTATTATGTGGGGACGACCTCAAGCCTCTTTTTATTGTTTATTTCTTTTATGTGTTTTATACCTCAATATTAGTATTCTTTAAAGCCAGCTTGATCGAGTACGCAACCGTGATTTTCACGTGACTCGGGGAATGCCTAATACCTTCTCCTCGAGTCAAATGAACCCCCTTACCCCGAATCTCTGGTGCAAACTGGTTTAAGCGTCAAACGTGTTTTGAAGGAATTTTTTTTTATTTTAAAAACGGTGACCTAACACACCGAAATCATATGTTAGGTGGCGACTCTGAGTTAATCCTTTTAAACACAATTCTTTGTCACTTTCAAAATTGAAAAAACCTTTCGAGCTTTGCAAAACCTTTTTACTATTTTAAAGAGGGTTTAGTGAGGTTTGTTTAAAAGAATGGGTGTGACATTAGAAACTTCATTAGTTTGAACATGGGTTGATTTGGTAGCTATCGGGTTTGGATTTTTGTTTCAGGACTAGGAATAGGTTCGTATGTCATTAAAAATATGTGTGCAAAGTTTGTGTCGTACTCGGCGGCTGTGAGCTAGACCTTTCTAGCCCTGGGCGAACACTGCAATACCAGCATCACCATCCATGGCACAGTGAGCACAGAGGGCAATGGATGGCTCTGATACCATTGATACAACCCAGGGAGAACCACGCCCCAAAAGCTAGCTATTGAGGGGGAGAGCCCAAGCCTATATAAACACTACATCAACATATTGCAATACCGATGTGGGACTCAAGTACCATATTTTGCAATGGATCATAATGGTGTGTTTTGCATAATCGTAAATTCGTTAATACCTCATTGATTTTTGAATCCAATTAGTCTTTTCATTATCCTCGTGTTCCTGACCTCTTTTAGCTACTAATCAATCTCGAACTATATCTATTTTTCCATCAATTGTTCATTGTTTGATCATTTTGATGTACACTTCATGCAGTCTTACAATAACTGCTAGTGCTGCACACCTAATGTAGGCAGGCCCTACTTTGCGCTGGTCGTATCGCATTTGCGAAGTAGGGTCTGCCTCGTGGGAGCTCGCAAACGCGAGGAACTGGTCGCATTTGCAACAGTTGAGGAGGCAGCTGAGTCTTCGCTTTTGTGAAAAAGTCATCGTATTTGCGATGGGGGGGTGAGGCAGTGGACTTCGCAATTGCGAAGTTGTAGGTTGCAATTGCGACATTCTTTGGGTTGGGCCGTCTTTGCATTTGCGATCCCTGTGTTTCATTTGGCGAACCTCTGTTCGCAAATGCGTCATCTGCAGTTGTAACGATCCAACAAATCAATTTGAGAATTTAAGTCCCGCTCCACGGCATTTGATCTTGAGCAGCTTTATAGGGTGATTTTTTAACTTAGGCGTGCATCCGAATTTTATTTTGGAGGTCCGTAGGGTGATTTGAAGCATTTCGGAGAACGTTGAAGTTTGGAAAATTGAGAGGTTGGACCAATAGTTGACTTTGGTGATATCGGGGTCGAATGCGATTCCGAGAGTTGGAATAGCTCTGTTATTTTATTTGGGACTTGTCTGAAAAAATTTGACGTCATTCATGGTTGGTTTGATAGGTTTTGGCACGAGTTGTAGAAATTGGAAGAATTAGAAGTTCATAAGTTCGATTCATGGTGCGATTTGTAGTTTCGTGGTTGTTTGATGCAACTCGAGGCCCCGAGCAAGTACTTGTTAGGTTATTTAACTTGTTGGTATGCTTGGACGGGGTCCCGGGGGCCCCGGGCGTGTTCCGATCAAGTTTTGGATGTTTTTCATAGATTGGGGAACATATGTTTCTGGTGTATCGCACCTGCGACACTTTGGAGCGCAAGTGCGGCTCCGCTTCTGCATGAGCCTGGCCGCTTCTGCGTTCATGAAGGCCCGGGAGCTTGCTCTCTTTTGCGGAGGCCGGCATGCAGATGCGAAGGTTGCTTTTGCGGTCCGGTGATCGTACCTGCGAAGAATCTCGCTTCTGCGACTTCCCCATTCGCGGGCCTGGGAGTCACCCTCTTTACTTTATTTTCTACTGTTTATTTATTACAAATAGTATTGTACTCATCAAGACTTGTTATGTATTTCATGTAGAGCTTATGACTCAATATTACCGGGTTTTGGGATGTTGCTTATTGTATCCATGTTAGCAATACTTTCATATTTCGCAGGTTTTATTAAATTTGAAATTATTATATTTTGATTGAAATCAATGTGTGATAGGCTTACGTGTCTTAGAGACTAGGTACCATCACGACCCTTATGGTGGGATTTCGGGTCGGGACATGATGCAAAATTTGTTAAGCAATTTTCTTATTCTATGTCAGAAACCAAGTTTTACTACATGCCATATAAGTGCCAAATTTTATTGCTTTGCATATATGATAAAGAGACAATGAGAAAGGCAGCTAAAATATGATATTTCAATAGACTAATGGGGTGCTAACTGGTTGTCGTATTCGAAGTGAAATGTCAAACAAATATTAACATATATGTTTCGATCTTTTTTCCCTCTGTTTCTAAGAACTATGATCACCCTATCAAATGTTATTTGGAAATATCAAACCATATTATATAAGTAATTACACTATATTTTATAGCATTAGATAAACGATTTTATGCCTATAACCAATGTAAGCGGTAATATTTTTAGAGGATTGAGGGTGAGTTTTTTGGAAATTGAAGATCTAATTTATCAAAATTGTGTAGATAGTTACAACTCAAAAAGATAACCAAATACCAGCAGACTGGACGTACATCGACCAATCATTTTACCTCTAGATATCCTAGAATTTCTTGCTGGACTGATGGGCATACACCTCCAAAATACAGTAGGCTTTTCTGTGGATTGGCTATCAGTCAAAGAGAACATTTTGAACTTCTCATGTAGGATTTTGATTGACTGTACACCACCTCTGCCAAACAGGATAAGATCATCCACAAAACTAGCTGCACCAGATTTAATTTTGGCAAATCGTGGGTGGAATTTGAAGCCAGATGCACCCTTAAGTGTTTTCACCAGTCTACACAGGTATTCCATAGCCGACACAAAGAGGAAGGGGGAAATAAGATCCCCTTTCCGTAATCCTTTCTTAGCTACAAATAGCGTTGTTGGTTTTCCATTTGTAATCATAGATTAAGTGACAGTGGTTAAGTATGCCATGATCCATTGCACAAAAACAATAGGGAATCCCAATAGCCTCAAAATTTGTTCCACATATACTCATTCCACATAGTCATAGGCTTTTTGCATGTCTATCTTTAACATGCATCTGGGTGAGAGGTCTTTCCCACCATATCCTTTGACTAACTCATGTCAAATAATTATGTTGTTCATAATTAGCCTTCCAGGAACAAGATTATTCTGGCAATTGTCCATCAGGTCATCCAATACCTCAAGCCTCGCGATAAGTATTTTTGAGATGATTTTATAAAGGATAGTTGTCATGACCCAATTTCATATCAGGCCGTGATGGCGTCCAGCACCGTTGCTAGACAAGCCGACAACGGATAGCTTAATAACATTTCCATTTTTACTAATTTCCCATATAATGATTTTTACTTTACTTAAGAGATTTGACAAAAAGACTTATTTAAATTAATATGTGGAACTAGAAGAAATATTCATATCCAAAAGAATAGAAACCAAAATCCATAAGTCTACTAATACATGCCAAGATCTAGTGTCACAAGTGTATGGGAAACTTAGTAGATTATACAAAAGAATGTCTATCCTACCGTCTGAAAAGCATTAGACAGAAACCAAAATACAAAGGAAGACTCTGGCATGCTGCTGGACGGCTCAGAAGGGCAGCTCACCGTGGAATTTTGAATCAAGTCAAGGATGCGCGCCGGTTGCTTATCCGGATGCACCTGCCTCAGATCCAGCACAATTATGTGCAGAAGTGTAGAGTGAGTACATAAAATAATATGTACCCAGTAAGTATCCAGTCTAACCTCGAAGAAGTAGTGACGAGGGGTCAACTTGACACTTACTAAGGCCAATGATAGTAAATAAAAATCATAAGTAAGAATGGATGACAAGGAATGTACTAAACTCGACAACAAGAGATGATAAATATATTTTTCACAATTATTATTTCCAATAATCAACATGCGCAAATAATGCCGAGGTCATATGGCCTGAACCAACACAATAATATTTAAATTGGCATTGCCGAGGGTCAAACAACGCGAACCATAGATGCATCTATTGAATCCGCTGAGGCGCTCGGACCGCTCCACAATAGAAAACACATTAACAACAACAATGTTCGATAAGAGTCAAGTGTTCTATTCATAACCTCAATTGAGTTAAGACTTGTCCTTTTGCAGTTGTTTTACAATTTATAAAATTATGATCTAAGAAATTTAATGTAAAAGGAGCAATTATTTCAGGTATAGCATGATAGAGGTCCTACAGTGCCCAGACTTAACATAAATAGTAGCTACACACGGACTCTCGTCACTTAGTACGTACGTAGCCCCCACAAATAGTCACATACATTATTTAACTTGCCTATGGAGAGATTTCCCTCTTACAAGGTTAGAAAAGAGACTTACCTCGTCTCAAATCCTACTTCCCAATTCAAGAAAGCGCTCAAACCTCTAAATTTGATGCCAAACGACTCGGAACTAACGAAACATTGCATAAATCGATCAATCTATGCTAAAAACTTTAGATCTCCACTATTAAAATGATTACCCAACCCAAATAGCAAGATTCAAAAATTCACCCCCGGCCCACGCGCCCGGATTCTGGAAATTTTCAAAGGAATTTGTTACCCACAACCTAAGGATCATAAATATATGATTTTCACTAAGTTTCACGATCATTTTCGTGGTAAAATCTCATTTTTGTTAAACCCTAGGTTTGTGTAACGACTCGACCGGTCGTTTTGAGCTCTAGCTCATCGTTCAGCAGTTTGAGGTCATTAGCAGCTTCATTTCAGGTGTTATGACTCGCAGGCATGGTCGCGGTTGAAAATCGGGAAGTTCAGAGTCAAATTGGAAAGAAAATTCTCATTTCAGAAGCCTTAAGTGGAAGAATCGACTAAGATCGGAATTTGGAGTAAACGACATCGGAATCAGGATTTGAAGGTTCCAGCAGGTTCGTATGATGATTTCGGACTTAGGCGTATGTTCGGATTAGGTTTTGAATAACCCGGGAGCGTTTTGGCGTATATTGTGGAAGTTAGCATTTTAGATGAAATTTCATAAGTCTCGGTTGAGGTGTATTTTAGTGATGTTGATGTCCGTTTGGGATTCTGAGTCTAGGAATAGCTCCGTACGGTGATTCTGGAGTTCGGAGCGCGATCGGAAGTGAATTCGGAGGTCCGTAGGTTATTTTGAAGTCATATGGCTAAAGAGAGAAATTTGAAGGTTTTTGGAGAAATCCGACCGGAAGTGAAAATTTTGATATCGGGTTCAGAATGTGATTCCTAAGATTGGAGCAGGCTCATAATATCGAATATGACTTGTGTGCAAAATTTGGGGTCAATCGGGCGTGATTTGATAGGTTTCGGCATCGGATGTAGAAGTTTGAAATTTCAAAGTTCATAAAGCTTGAATTGGAGCGTGATTCGTGGTTTCGACGTTGATTGATGTGATTTGAGGTATCGAGCAAATCCGTGGGATGTTACGGGACCGAGTCATGTAATTGGACGGGGTCCCGGGGGCCTCGGGTAGATTTCGGGTGGTTAACAGATCAAATTCTGAGATTGAAGAGGAGATGAAGTTGTTGGTGTCTGGTGCGACCGCACCTGCGAGGCTTTGTCCGCAGGTGCGACTTTGGCGCCGCAGGTGCGAGAATCTAGCTGGCTTGGCTGGGAGCGTAGGTGCGATGCAATTTCCGCACCTGGGAGTGCGCAGATGCGGAGGAGAGGGTCGCAGGTGCGAGGGTCGTTGGGCTGAGTTAGAGCCTCACCTGCAATGGTTTCTCCGCAGGAGAGGCTATTGGACCGCACGTGCGAAAAGGGGGCCTGGGCAGATTGTTTAAAAATGGGAAATTTGGCCATTTACTTCATTTCTCTCATTTGGTGTGGCGATTTTGGGGAGCTTCAAAGGGATATTTTATTCAAGGATCACAAGGTAAGTTATTCCAACTTATTTCAAGTTAAATACATGGGTTAGATTCGATTTAAGTGTGGGAAGTTCTGGAAATTATGAAATTTTGAAGAAAACCTATAATTTGTATTTTTGGATTTTTCCCACGAATATGAGCATAAAAATTAGAGTAAATTGTATATTTGAGCTAGTAAGACTATGGGTAGAGTTTATCTTCGAGAAATTTCGGAATCCGGGTACGTGGGCCCGAGGACATTTTGGTCAATACTTTGAGCGGAGTTGGGAATTTATATAATTTGAATTGTTACAAGTATTAGAGTGAATTTTCATTGGTTTGCCCGTTAATTGGATAGTTTCGAGGCATTTTGCATCAATTGGAATTGTTGGAAGGGCTTGGAGGCCGGTTGTGAATCTTCAGAGCGAGGTAAGTCTCCTTTCTAACCTTGTGAGGGGGAATTGTCCCCATAGGTGAACTAATTGAATATGTGCTACTATTTGCCGGAGGCTACGTACGCATGAGGTGACGGGAGTCCGTGCGTAGCTACTATTATGCTTGTGTCTGGGTAGTCTAGGACCCACTAGCATTCCTTACTTGTTGTACTTGTGATCTTGCCTGTGATGTTAGACTGTTAGTATTATCGGATTAGTAATTAAATACCTTAGAATGGTTAGAGTTTACTTGTCTTAATCATTTAGAAAGAGTATTTATTCTTCCGGGGACATTTGTGTTCCTGATAAATTTATAATATTTAAACCTTATTAAATTTGGCAAATGAGTTTCCAGAAAAAGATTTAAATACTATCTTCGTGTTCCTTAAAAGAGAATTTCACCACTTTCTTGAGTAACTGCTTTCCTGATAAAAATGTGATTTATTTATGTGAATATGTGTATCTATGGGTACCTGAGTCGCATGTATGATTCGCGAGCAGGACAACCTTATTATTTATATATGACCGCGTCGCATGATCGATTCGCGAGCGGAAAAAATAGATGCATCTATGGTTCGAGCCGTTTGACACTTCGGCAGTGCACATTTTATTATTGTTGGTCCGCACCATTCGACCCTCGGCATTTCTTGCGCATGATAATTGCTGCGTACTTTCTGTAATTTCTACCTGCTTATTGGCCTGTGAATTATAAATTTGTCAACTGAAATGACGAAGATTTAAAGTGCTGAATGAGAAAGAAGTTGATATTCCTTATCCCTGATTTTTATTAAATTGCCTATGATATTCATGTTTAGTGTCTCACTTGATTATACTAAATTAACTTCTAGCAAGTGTCAAATTTGACCTCTCGTCACTACCTCTCTGAGGTTAGGCGGGATACTTACTGAGTACACGTTGTTTTCGTACTCATGCTACACTTGTTGTGCATTTTTATTGCACAGGTACCTTCACAACAATATGGCGGACTTGGAGACTTAGGCCTCATTTGTTTGCACTTAATGGAGATCTGAATCTTAATCATTCAGATCGCAGACATTAACTGCGTTTGTTTTTAAAGTCTGAATCTTAATTATTCAGATCTTAATCATTAAGTGTGTTTGTTTTTTTTACTTCACAACCACTTAATGGGTCTGAATAGGTCTGTATGATTAAGATCTACAATAGAGACCTAATTTCATTAAGATGCTATCAGATATTCATTATTAACTGCCACCACCGTCTACCATTATCAACTACCACTATGCCACCACCACCGCCGTACTCAACCACCACCATGCCACCATCATCCTCAATCATAGCCGCCACCATTATCGATCATCACCATCCATTATCCTCACCACTCCAACCACCATATATCATTCCCACTCACAATCAACACTCATCTACATCAACTACCACAACTGACCACCACATCACCATCAACAACCACAGCCGACACTGCTCATTATTATAACCTAGCACCACCCACCCACCACCTTTCTCAATCACAACTACTACCACCTCCCGCCATTATTAACTATCACCACTCACCACCACCATCCTCAATCATAATCGCTACCACTACCAGTCACTACTAGCTACTAGCGTGAACCACCATCATCAACCAAAACTACCACCAACCACCGCCTCTAGTCGGCATTCACCCGTCAGTCATCACCACCAACAACTATCATATTTCAAAAACTTATATATTTTGTTGATAGAAAATTAGATTAGTTAGTATTTCATTTGAATTTTATGTTTATTAATTTTCAATAAAGATAAATTTTATACATTCAGATGTTAAAATTCAAACAGTCTTAATTATTTTTATTCAGATCTTAAAATACACCTTAATATATTCAGATGTGTATTTAGATTCAGATATCTTAATCTCAATACACATCTTGATATTCAGATGTGTATTCAGATTCAGACGTCTTAATCTTAAAAAAAACAAATGAGGCCTTAGACGAGTTGCATCATCCGGAGACGGCCCCCAGCCGGCAGAGTCTTCCTCTATGTATTGTATTTTCATTTTTAAATCCCTTGTCCAACTTGTATTTCGGACAGGCATTATAGTATCTGTATAAATTCTTAAAAGCTCGCTCATGCACTTGTGATGCCGGGTTCTGGGATATATTTTATTAAAAATGGATATTTAAACTATCAAACTTACTTAGCGGATTTTATTCGAATATCATTATATACTGATTTCCAAATATTAAAACAGGAAATTTAACTTAACCATTTAATGATTGTCTTGCCTGACAATGGTGTCTGGCGCCATCACGACCTTATGGATTTTGGGTCGTGACAACTTGGTATCAAAGCACTAGGTTACCTTAGGTTTCACAAGTCATGAGCAAGTCTAGTAGAGTCTTGTGGATCGGTACGGAGATGTCTGTACTTATCTTCGAGAGGCTACATGGTTGTTAGGAGTATTTCCCTTCTTGATTCCTCATCGTGCAATTCGATTCCTTTAAGTCTTATGCCTATGTTTCTTCCTACTCAATCTTATACGTCGCGAAGCGCTTGCTATGAATCGAGGATTTGAGGAATTGAAATGGTGCTACGGATAGGGTGCGAGATGTTTTCCATGTGTAGTTGGTTGGGGCTGTTGTTGTGGCCCTACAGAAGGATATTATGTTGTTTAAGCTCAATAGCTATGTTTTTAAGAGCTTTGAGGCTATGCTCAGGTCGTTATGATGCTTATGATTGGTCACCGCACGGTATTGGCGTAGTGATGGGAAGGTTGCCCATATGTCGGGGCAATGAATGCCTTGAGGGGAGGTCTTCTCAGAGTGTGATTTCGAAATTTCAGTATTTTAGTTCCGGCGGAGGAAGGGCAATTGGGCTATGAATGCTCAAGTCTGGGTGATGAAGTAGTTAGACTTGGTGTTTTCAAGTGAGGTGGAGTATTCACCTGTGATATGATATCGTCGTCTTTGATCAAATGGAATGTGTTAAGTTCGTCGGTGCTATGGTTTCTTCGGTTACATGGGGTCAGAGCATTGTGAAGAAGTATTGAAGAAGCGGCTGTCAGAGACCGTGGTGTGCGGTGGATCAGTGTTGAATAAGTATTGCTAATGAAGGCAACTCGAGAAATATGATCTCGATATGACTTAAAGTTGTGGTGATCTACCAGTTTAAGGGCTACGGGGATGATATTGAATTGAGGCAGCAATTGGGCAGTATACGATGAGGGAAGACAGGTGATAAGTGTCAGGTGGTGGATAAATTTCTAAAAGGCCAGGTGTAAGAAACGGAAGTCAGGTAATTGCTTGAAGGAGTGAGTTTAACCAAAGTGGGAGAGGGGCAGCGTAGCATATGAGTTCCGGGGTAAGATAGATGCTCATCTTGAGGAGGAGTTTGAAGTGATTTGAGGATTTTAGTGGACGGTGATTGGGTCCACGAGCTTAAATTGAAATGTTGATTAATCCGGCGGAAGGATTGGATACAACAGAGAAGAGTTGTTAGGGATGAAGAAGGATGCAATATGGTGGTGAATTTGAAGGTATTGTCGCGCATTTAATAGATGTCCATAAAGAGCGGACGGACTAGTAAAGTTGGTAAATGAATAAGGGCATAGGATGGGGTATTGATGTCATAGAGATTGTGCAATACAGCGTCGTTGGAAGGTGTCAGTTGGTAATTTCCACAGGTGGGTTATCTCCTGTGAGCAGGTTAGCGGTCGTGTGATTGGCAAGTTTCTGCGAGGAAATCTAGTGGCTATTCGGTAGGAGGCTGAATACGTGAATGGTGCTAGGAAATTTGAGTATTTATGGGATGCTAATAGGAGGATTTAGAAGAAATTGACGGATGGGTTGAGCAAGATCATGTCAGCAAAGGAGAATGATGCAAGGAGTAGCTTCTGGCTAAGTGAGAGAGTCCCACCGCCTGCGATGGAGTTGCAGGATTATCTTCTCATGGCGTTGTAGATTATCGGTGTATCGACAAGTTATTGCAGCCAAGGGGAAAGGAGTAAAGTGGTAATTTCATATGGGATTTGATAAATGTGTGCAAAAGTTGGCCCTATTGGACCAGGTTTAGGCCTTGGAAGATTCAGAATTTATGCTTAACGCATAGACGAGTCGTAAGGGTAGTGACTCAGTCAAGTGTTTCATTGAGAGGGGTGTTCGTGTGTCAGAAGGGACTTGGTGTTGATTGTATTTGGGGACAAGTCAGAGTGGGTGACTCTAAATAGTGGTCCGAATGAAATCGAAGTTAAGGATTCGGTGTTTAAGGATTTCAGGCAGCAGTATGATTAAGAGTTGAGCTTTTGCAGCGTAATTTCTGAGAAAGGGAAAATGGTTGGAGTGTTTTATGTTATTGTCAGCGTGCAGGGTGGTACTGGAGGAATGAGAGAAATAAACTCCAGATTTGGAGAATGATTATCAAGATGGGTGTATCAGTCAAAGTTGTGAATGCACACAAGGAGGGTATGAGATGGTTTGTGGGATTGAGACAGCATGGTCTCGTGAATCAAGGTCACTCGGGATGAGTGAGGATTGAGTTTCTTACGTGTTGAATGGGGTTGCTATTATTTCGAAGCAACTAAGGATCATTAAAATAAGATAGATTGGTTAGCCATGGTTGGAATGGGACATGTGCGGCAGTGATCAGTTCCTTCGGTGTGATTGAGTTATGCGTGTGGTTTGTGCAAGTGTGCGGGGCTTGTCGGCAATCGTAATAGATTTTTATTTGGAAGCATTCAAGTATAATGTCTTGTCAGGTGTAGGCAGACCCCGGAAAGGTTATGGTGGTATAGGTTATTCCTAGAGGATTTGCATGTTTTGTGACTATAAGAATTCACTCGTGTGTTGTTATGATTCTCTTGAGTTGAGGTAAGTAAAAAGGTTTCTATATGATGAAGTGTTCACCCTATTAGTGAATCAGGAGTATGACAAGATTCTTGCGTTATCTCGTATTTGGCACGTTAGGTGCAGTAACAGTATGTAACTGGGAGTAAGAATCGAGATTGCGATTCAGTGTTAACAAGGATGTCATGAGCTCGGATGAGCAAGGAAACTGGTGTTGTCTTCGGTGATTTGAATGTTTAGAGTGAGCTGGTATTGTCTTCAGTGTCACCTGAGACCGGAGGTATGGAGATGCAGACTTGTTACCTTGTGTGGAAGGTCATGGGAGCGTGACCACGTGAAGATCGTATAGGTGTGACATGTAGTCACCTGATTGATTTAAGAATTAGACCGAGTTTGAGGAAGTGTAATGTTGCTTATTTGAGAATGTATCCCTGGAAGGCGTTCAGTTCATCCTTGTTGTGAGTTGTGGGGTGTTATCCCGACTATGATGGTGGTTCTTGCGTGTTGTGAGAAGAAATGGGTTATTATAGATCCAGGAAAGGCTATTAGCCTAGTTCAGTGCGAGCATAATCGGCTTGAAGTGTGTGAATGGATTTAAACAAGATAATGGGCTCCATGGGAGTCAGGTATGTTCATTTCAGCAGGGCGCTTCTCAAGGAGAGGTGTTGGAATATCAGATGTTGTTCCGTCTTCGTCAAATTCATGTAATATTACGATTGTGTCGTATGAGTTGTGAAACGGCTTGATAAATCCCTATGTGTTGAGTCTCTGTGTAGTGATGATGTTATGTGAGCTGGAGAGCTCTTGAGATTCAGAATATATATATATATATATATATATATATATATATATATATATATATCGCACCTCAGTTGTGCTTAAGTTTGGTAGCATATGGCTCTATCAGTCTCCCCATGATGGTATTATGCACTTAGCGTGCTTGTGACCGATATTCAGTAATTTGTAATAGTGAGCAATTCAACTCGGTGTGTATCTCCATATGTGATTTTTATGATTGGATCGGGTTGCGCGCCGCAACAGTGTGATGTTGAGTAAGGTTCCCATATTTATTTTTCTTGTGTTCTACTTCCTAATTTCTGAGAGAAGTTCCTAATAGTTGCGTGAGTCGAGTAGTTCCTTCCTGAGTCATTTCCTTATGTATCATGTTCGTGTTGTGGCCTATTGGCGCATTGTAGCATCGTATGAGACTGTTAGTCATGTCTGGGGTGATTTGTTGTCTGAGCAGCTCATACTGGGCGAGACGAGATTCATGAATCAGGGATCGGCGTGATAAGATTATGTGAAGTATATTACAGGACAATTACCAGTATTTGGTTAGTAATGAGGTGATGACTTTAGTCAAAATGGAGAGATTAAATGTTTGGTTAACTCTGCAATTGGTTTGAAATGTATGCACATCTCCTCCGTCGTGGTGGTATTGTCAGCATTATAGCAGGATATATATGTACATCAGAAGATGCATTGGGAGCATCAAATTCATAGAGCTTTGGCTATTAAGGTTCAGGGAATGTCATTGTGATTAGATGGTGAATTGTGTGGTGCATGGTGCTAATTCAGCAAGGGTACGCAGTCATGTTCTGGTACCTCGTGTGGTAGTTAATACGGTGTCTATATATTGGAAACAGGCCTGGTAGAGAATTTCAGGTGTTGGAACTGGGTTCTGAGCTTATTGTATGTATACAGGAGGATATCTTCAGATTTGATCAAGCTAATGTGCTCAACTGGGTTGTGGTAGCACGGGCTGGTGCACGAGGTGTTAAACAGTGATTTCAGATAACTCCAGAGCAATTCTTAGCACGTTCGAGGACGAACGCATGTTTAAGTGGGAGAGAACGTAACGACCTGGCCGGTCGTTTTGAGCTATAGGTCGTCGTTCAGTAGTTTGAGGTCATGAATAGCTTCATTATAGGTGTTACGACTCGCAGGCGTGGTCGGGGTTGAAATTCGAGAAGTTCAGAGTCAAATTGGAAAGAAAATTCTCATTTTAGAAGCCTTAAGTGGAAGAATCGACTAAGATTGGAATTTGGAGTAAACGACCTTGGAATCAGAGTTTCAAGTTTCCGACAGGTTCGTATGATGATTTCGGACTTGGGTGTATGTTCGGATCGGGTTTTGGATAACCAGGGAGCGTTTTGGCGTATATTGTAGAAGTTAGCATTTTAGAAGAAATTTCATAAGTCTGGGTTGAGGTGCATTTCAGTGAGATTTATGTCCGTTTGGGATTCCGAGTCTGGGAATAGCTCCGTATAGTGATTATGGAGTTGGGAGCGCGATCGGAAGTGAATTCATGGTCCGTAGGTTATTTTGAAGTCATATGACAAAAGATAGAAATTTGAAGGTTTTTGGAGAAATCCGATCGGAAGTGGAAATTTTGATATCGGGTTCGGAATGCGATTCTGAAAGTTGGAGAAGGTCCGTAATGTCGAATATGACTTGTGTGAAAAATTTGGGGTCAATCGGGCGTGATTTGATAGGTTTCGGCATCGGATGTAGAAGTTTGATATTTCAAAGTTCATAAAGCTTGAATTGGAGCATGATTCGTGGTTTTGGCGTTGTTTGATGTGATTTGAGGCCTCGAGCTAATCCGTGGGATGTTATGAGACCGAGTCATGTAATTGGATGGGGTCCCGGGGGCCTCGGGTGGATTCCGGGTGGTTAACAGATCAAATTCTGAGATTGAAGAGGAGCTGAAGTTGTTATTGTCTGGTACGACTGCACCTGCTAGGCTTTGGCCGCAGGTGCGAGAATTTGGATAGCTTGGTGGGGAGCGTAGGTGCAATGCAATTTCCGCACCTGCGAGTGTGCAGATGCGAAGGATAGGGTCGCAGGTGCGAGTGTCGTTGGGCTGAGTTAGAGCCTCACCTTTGATGGTTTTTCCGCAGGAGCGGCTATTGGACTGCAGGTGCGAAAAGGGGGCCTGGACAGATTGTTTAAAAACGGGAAATTTGGCCATTTCCTTCATTTCTCTTATGTGGTGTTGCGATTTTGGGGAGCTTCATAGGGAGATTTTCTTCAAGGATCACAAGGTAAGTTATTCCAACACATTTCAAGTTAAATAAATAGGTTAGGTTCGGATTTAAGTGTGAAAAGTTGTGGAAATTATGAAATTTTGAAGAAAATCTAGAATTTGTATTTTTGGATTTTTCCCACGAATTTGAGCATATAAATTAGAGTAAATTGTATATTTGAGCTAGTAAGACTATGGGTAGAGTTTATCTTCGAGAAATTTTGGAATCCGGGCACGTGGGCTCAAGGGCATTTTGGGCAATTGTCCCCATAGGTAAACTAATTGAATATGTGCTACTATTTGCGGAGGCTACGTACGCACAAGGTGACGGGAGTCCGTGCGTAGCTACTATTATGCTTGTGTCTGGGTAGTCTAGGACCCATTATCATGCCTTACTTGTTGTACTTGTGATCTTGCCTGTGATGTTAGACTGTCAATATTATCGAATTAGTAATTAAATACCTAAGAATGGTTAGAGTTTACTTGTCTTAATCATTTAGAAAGAGAATTGATTCTTCCGGGGATATTTGTGTTCCTGATAAATTTATAATATTTAAACCTTATTAAATTTGGCAAATGAGTTTCCAGAAAAAGATTTAAATACTATCGTTGTGTTCCTTAAAAGAGAATTTCACCACTTTATTGAGTAACTGCTTTCCTGATAAAAATGTGGTTTATTTATGTGAATATGTGTATCTATGGGTACCTGAGTCGCATGTATGATTCGCGAGCAGGATAACCTTATTATTTATATATGACCACGTCGCATGGTCGATTCACGAGCGGGGAAAATAGATGCATCTATGATTCGAGACGTTCGACCCTGCGGCAGTGCACACTTTATTATTGTTGGTACGCGCTGTTCGACCCTCGGCATTTCTTGCGCATGATAATTGATGCGTACTTTCTATAACTTCTACCTGCTTATTGCCTTGTGAATTACAAATTTGTCAACTGAAATGACGAAGATTTAAAGTGCTGAATGAGAAAGAAGTTGATATTGCTTATCCCTGATTTTTATTAAATTGTCTATGATATTCATGTTTAGTGTCTCACTTGATTACACTAAATTTACCTCTAGCAAGTGTCAAATTCGACCTCTCGTCACTACCTCTTTGAGGTTAGGCGGGATACTTACTGAGTACACGTTGTTTTCGTACTCATGCTACACTTGTTGTGCATTTTTATTGCGCAGGTACCTTCACACCAATATGGCGAACTTGGAGACTTAGACGAGCTACATCATTCGGAGACGACCCACAGCCGGCAGAGTGTTCCTCTAAGTATTGTATTTTCATTTTTAAATCCCTTGTCCAACTTGTATTTTGGACAGGCATTATAGTATCTGTATAAATTCTTAGAAGTTCGTTCATGCACTTGTGATGCCGGGTTCTGGGATATATTTTATTAAAAATGGATATTTAAACTATCAAACTTACTTAGCGGATTTTATTCGAATATCATTATGTAACGATTCCCAAATATTAAAACAGGAAATTTAACTTAACCATTTAATGATTGCCTTGCCTAACAATGGTGTCCGGCGCCATCACGACCTTATGGATTTTGGGTCGTGACAGTTTGCATCTAAACCCATGATTTCTACCACATTCATGTTGAAATCTACCCATAATCTATGTATTAAACTCACATTTAGTAGAAATTACTTACCTCACAAAGCTAGGTCAAAATCCCATCCTTAAAAGCTCTCAAATCGCCCAAGAGTAGAAGAAAATGTGATAAAAATGGCCCTAACCCATAATAAATGAGGCACACTGCCTCCAGCAGTTTCCACACCTGTGGCCATAAGGCCGCACATGCGCCCTCGCTTTTGCGGACAAAGGTCTGCATCTGCGGAAATCACTGGTCGGCTGGGGGTCTCTTCTGCGGGCGGGTTACCGCTTCTGTGGAGGATGGGCCGCACCTGTGGAACTTGGGCTACCCTTCCATGGCCGCATCTGTGATACTTGACCCGCACCTGCGACTGTCCAAGCACATGTGCGATTTTGATAGATCTAGGGAGCTTCAGCTCCCAAATTGCTCTGAGCCTCTTCCGATCGACACTCGGGGCCCTGCCCGAACATACCCACAAGTCTAGAATCATAAAATGGACTCTCTATTACTCTAGGAACGCCCGAAACAACATTAAAACTAAGAATCACACCCCAAAATCAATTGATTCAAACTTAAGAACTTCAAGTTCTTCATTTTACTTCCAATACACTGAAATGTATTTAGACTACTGGGATTGATACCAAATTTTGTATGCAAGTCTTAAATGAATTACATAACTATTCCTAGTCTCTAAATTCTGTTTGGACCTCGATATCACCAAAACCCGCTCCAAACCAAATTTAAAGAACTTCAAGAACCAACTTTTTATATTATGAGCCGAAATGCTCCCGGTCATCCAAAACCCGGTTCGAACATATGCCCAAGTCTGAAATCATCATATGAACCTATTGGAACCGTCAAATCCCGATTTTGAGTTCGTTTACTTAAAATATTGACCGAAGTCAAACTTGGCCTTTTAAGCCAACCTTAAGGAACCAAGTGTTCTGATTTCAACCCAACCCTTCCAAATCCCGAACTAACCATCCCTGCAAGTCATAAAATAGTAAAAGTACATACTTAGAGTCTTATTTAGGGAGAACGGGGTTCTAGAACACAAAATGACCGGTTGGGTCGTTACAATAGTGTAGCTGGAGATTGGCCTGAATTCTCTTACATTAGATGGATGTTTGACCTTTGATATAAGTGTGACAGTTGTGCAGTTGACTGCCTGAAGCCTATTACCTGAGCTAAAAAAGTCCATGACAGCTTGTGTAACATCTTTACCTATGATTTCCCATGTCTTTTTGAAGAAAAGGGCATTGAAACCATCACATCCTGGGGCTTTGCTGTCCTATATGTTCATTATGGCATTCTATACCTCCTCTTTAGTGGAAGGTCTTATAAGCTGCAGTTGTTGTTCTTTGGTTACCTGTCATGACCAAAAAACTAAACCGTCATGATGGCATCTAACCCGACCTGCTAGGTAAGCCAATTAATAATAAAATATAATATAATAATAATAATACTGATGTGAGTCAAAGATGAGATAACTGAATTTTTATACAACTCCCCAAGGATTTGTAGTACAAGTCATGAGCTTCTAAAATATAGAGTTTACAAAGCTGGTTTGATATAAAATACACCATCTGTTTGAAATATACAAGAACAGATCTGAAATACTAAAGCTACCAAGATCAAGAGGCAGCTATGACTGGAACGCAGGTACATCTTCAGATCCATCTCCCGCCGTACGTAGCAACATCAGCATTCACACCTACACGCTAGGTGCAGAAGTGTAGTATGAGTACAACCGACCCCATGTACTCAATAAGTAACAAACCTAACCTTAGGTTGAAAGTGGTAACGAGCTGGGACAAGGGACAGAGTCAAACACCAATAACCAGCAACAGTTCATAACAGTATAATAAAGAAAATAGGCATGATTTTCAAGTATAGCAGTAGATCCCAAATCTTTAACCAAAAAACCCCAAAGTTATATGAGCAAGTTTGAAAACTGTGATTTTTTTCAAAAATCAGTCAACAATAAATAAGATATTTCATTTTCAGACAGCATGAGGAAAATACATCTCTATGCTTACATGTCATTATACATGTGAAATGATGAATGTTACAAAAAACCGGGTAGCAGAAGAAAATGCACCTCTATGCATGTATTTCAAGTACGCATGTCAAATACCATTCATCTCAGTTATGAACTCATGTACTAACACTCTCAGAGTATTTAATCACTCAATACTGTACGGGGCAGGTCCATCCCAGGGAAGATCCATCCCTCAATATAAATAGCAACTGACAGTCAATCACTCAGTACTTTATAGGGCCAATCCAGCCCAGGGAACTCCATCCCAAATATAAAACTATAGGGCAACTCCATGCCCAGGGAACTCCATGCCAAATATAAAACTATAGGGCAACTCCATGCCCAGGGAACTCTATCCCAAATATGAATATATAGGGCAACTCCATGCTCAGGGAACTCCATCCCAAGTATAATATCCAATGTGCTCATTGTGGGTGTGCAGACTTTGGTGAGGCTCCTTCAGCCCATCGCTATAATAAGCAAGATCCAGGCATAAATAAAAACCTGCTACGACATGCAACCTGATCTCTTAGTTATAACTCACAATCAGGCCTTATGGCCTCACTCATGCAATAATCTCTCCAGCCTCACAGTCTCACAATGCTCATGCTAAGCAGGCATAATAAATGATACGGTATGTGACAATACACAATAACAGAGACTGAGATATGATATTTGACGATGAATGTGACTAAGTGCATAATTGAAATTAAGCAAATAACTCAGTAGCAAAGAACGATCACTATGGGTCCCAATAATACCAGTATATATCCCAAACATGATTTCTAGCATCATTTACGGCTCAGGTGCTCTAACACATGTAGTACAGTAGAAATATTCAAAGAAGATAGCTACAAATTTCCATGGAATCCACTAAATCACAATTCAAACGTGTGCACGCCCACACGTCCGTCACTAGCATGCGCGTCACCTCAACATCCATCACATAACATGCTATTCGGGGTTTTCATACCCTCAGCACCAAGTTTTGAAGTGTTACTTACTTCGAACAAGACAAATCCAACACCAAGCAAGACAAACGATGCTCTAAAATTCCTTCACGCGTGTACAGACCTCTGAACGGCTCAAAACTAGCCAAAATCAACTCAAATACATCAAATAATACCAAAGGAAACAAACCAATCGATAAAAGGTCAGATCGTTAATCAAAAGCCCAAAAGCATTCCAAAAGTCAAACCCGGGCTCGCACTTCGGAACCCAACAAAACTCACAAAATTCGACAACCCATTCAATTATGAGTTCAATCATACTAGTTTCACTCAAATTCGACTCCGAATCCATATTCAAAACTCAAAAAGTCACTCTATGAACCTTTAGGCAAAACCCCCCAAATATTTCTCTTTTGAAATCATCAACCAATTACCAAAAACGAAGATATATTCATGATATAAAATAAAAAAAAATGAGTAGAAAGCACTTACCCAATCCACATTGCGAAAATTGCTCAAGAATTGTCTCAATCTGAGCTCCATACCTCAAATTATGATAAAATGGCTGCAACCCCCGAAATAGAGTACTTATAATTCTGCCCAGGCATTCCTCTTACGCGAACGTTGAAAATCCATAGTGTTCACGATGAACAAAAATAATCTTCTACAAAAGTACTCTACGTGTTCGCGGCATAGCCCTAGTGAACGCGATTCACAACAGCTCAACCTTACGCGATTGTGTAGCTACATTGCGAACGCGAAGGAATACTCCCCATTCCCAACTTCTCATCTCTGCCATACGCGAACGAAGTCATAAGAATGTGATGCCCAGACCTCACAAAGGTGCACGAACGCAATGCCACTGGCGCAAATGCGATGAAGGAAAAAGATTAGCTCCTCGGATGCACTACGCGATCGCGTCCCAATCTATGCGATAACGAAGAAGGTTTGAAATACCAACAAACAACAATGAGCAAAATATAGGAAAATGATCTGAATACCATCCGAAATACGCTCGAGCCCCTCGGAACCCCGTTCGAACATTCCAACAAGTCCCATATCATAACACAGACTTACTAGAGGCCTCAAATCACGCATAACAACATCAAAACGATGAATCACACCTCGAATCGAACTTAATGAACTTTGAACTTTTTGACTTCCAAAACTCGTGCCGAAACATATAAAATCAACTTGGAATAAACTCAAATTTTACACATAAGTCCCAAATGAAATAATGAAGCTATTCTGATTCCTAGAACCACAATCCGAATCTGATATCCTATAAGTCAACCCCGGTCAAACTTATGAACTTTCTAAACCTTCGAATTTCCAACTTTCGCCGATTTGTGCATGAACCTTCTAGAGACATCTAAATGCTAATTCGGGCGTACCCCCTTGTCCAAAATAACCATCCGGGCATAATGGAATAATCAAAACTTTGTTCTGGGCATCCTCTCCCTGCTCACCCCGAAAGACTGAAGGGTGTAGCTGCGTCCATCTACCCAATAACTTATGTTGATCCCCTCTCAGAACTGGCCTGGATCCTGATGCCTCTAACCCAGGATGAGCCCTAAATACCGGCAGAATATCTGGAGTATGATGTGGTCCTGTAGTCTGAGCTATAGGGGTCTGAACTCCCCCTCCTACCTGAAAGGTGGCAGGATCTGATGGAAGGATGCCTGCCTGCGACATCGTGTCCATGAATCTCAGCATGCGGCCCATGACCTCCTGGAAGCCTGATGCCGTCATAAAGTCCACTAGAGGTGGTGCTACTAGAGGCAGCTCCTCCTGCTCATCTAGGTATTGATCATCCACTGGTGCAGCTGGTGTAGCTCCGGGACGCCCTCGCCCCCTCCTACCAGCAGGAGCCCTACCCCGGGTGCCTCGACCTCGTCCTCGAGTGGCAGGGGTAGCAGCCTCCCCCGAATCGGGATCATGAAAAGTACGCGTCCTCACCATCGTATGAAAGAATAGCAGGACAAATTGAGTATAAGGCCAACTGCACGATAGATTCTGAACAAAAGAAGTTTCCTAACACTCTATAGCCTCCCGAAGATAAGTACAGACGTCTCCGTACCAATCCGCAGGACTCTACTGAGTTTGCCCGTGACTTGTGAGACTATGTGAACATAAGCACTCTGATACCAATCTGTCATGACCCAAAACCCGGTTCAGATCGTGATGGCACCTAACAGTAAGGTTAGGCAAGCCAACATATAAATCCTTAGGAGATACTACCCCAGAGCTCGATAGTCTGGTTATTTACAATTTATAACAATTATAATGCTGAATATAACAATGATATGAGGTAAGGCCGTAGATACAAGCTGAACCACAGCTAGGCCAAATATATACAACCCCGAAACCTAACATAACTACAACAAGTGTGTGCCAGGACTAGTGTCACGGTGTCAACGGGCGGCTACATTGATACAGCAACTGAAATATATATGTACTAAAATACAAGCCGCAGTCTGGAATAATAGACTGAGCAAAATGGAACTAGAAGGCTCCAGAGGTGCTATCAAGATGACGCCAAGAAGACAGCTCACTGTATGGAGCGACAACGCGATCAATATCTATCTGCAGACGGACGACCAGACGGACCAGCCTCAAGACCTGCACAATCAAGTGCAGAAAAAGAAAAGAAAGTGCAGCATGAGTACATATAAACACATATGTACCCAGTGAGTATCCCGTCTAAACTCGTAAAGAGTAGTGACGAGAGGTAGAATATATACTCACTAAGGTCCAGTACATAATAAAATAAGGTACATACCGAGCAATAAATCATGTGAGAAAATACATCAAGTATAAGGACATGTAATCAACAAACATGTAATTGATCTTAAACATAACCTATCTTTGTAAATTGATCATAGGTATCACTTGTTTCCTTTATCATTATCTGAAATGTCTTATCTTATTATCTCAATTGTTCACTTTCCAGTACTCAGTACCGTTTCTCAACTCACCATCATACGATCCCAACTCAATGCAATTCTTATGTATGTATATATATATATGTATATAATCGACACGGACAAGACTATCGGCCGAAGTCATATGGGTGGGTCATAAGGACTGACTCGGTCATAAAGCTCCACAC
>MDKH01095785.1:0-23326 GCA_005239495.1 Nicotiana undulata | reverse complement strand
CTAGCCGATCGGGCGTGATCGGACGCCATGCTAACAAAGGCGGTGGAATATCGGTGCTAATGACCTCCCAGCGAAAGGTATATATATATATATATATATATATATATATATATATATATATATATATATATATATATATATATATATATATACACATATATGAATATAAACTATTTTCGTATACCGAAAAATTGTTATGTTTCAATTGGCTATTTGAATATTGTTGGTTGTGACTTGTTGTTTCTATGTGTTTTGCTTGCCTCTATGGATACTCTACTTGAAAGAGGATTTTTAGTTATACATGCTAGTACTATTCGATGGTACTAACGTCCCTTTTGCCGGGGGCGCTACATCCCTTTCATGGATGTAGGTGACTCTGTAGCTGGTAACGCGGATCGTAGGTGACTGTGCCTTCTCCTTCTCCCCACAGCAGTTTTGGTGAGCCCCGCTTCCTCCCGGGTTCAAGTGTAGTGTTTGTTGTATTTCTTTTGTACAAGACACTAAATTTTTGAGGTATAGCCGGGACTTTGTCACCGGAATTTTTATAATTCTCCTCAGTTGTATTTAGAGGCTCCATAGACAGGTTGTGGGTGGTGTTGGGTATTGGAATTAAACTAGAAGTATTTGTATTTTGGCAAATATGTTTTTCATCATATCTAGAAAGATTGTAACATTCTGGATATCATGATTGAGATTTCTAATGAGAACAAAAATGGAAGTTAATGAAATATTTATAAAATATGATTGATAGAATTTACCTCCTCGATGTTTATAAGCTAATTTTGGGTAGAATGAAACCTAGCAGGCTTGCTCAGTCGAGTTCTACTCGGTTGAGCACCAGTCGCGCTTCTTGGTTTTTGGGCGTGACACTTTTGTACTTGTCAAACATTAGCGTTTAATGCCTTATTTTATTCTTGCAGCTCAAGCAGAAAGATCACCTGATGAGAGAGGAGGTAGCCTCCAAGAAAGATACTCTTCGAGGGAAGCTAACCTCGGCTGAGCATCAACTCCAAGGTGCGAAGGAAAAAGGTCGTAGATATAAGGGGCTCCATGCGGAATCATCTTCTGAGTTATCCAAGACCAAGTCCGAGATCGATGAGCTCATATCTACGTATCGAAATGATGTTGTTGCTGCCAATGTTCGGGCTAAGAAGGCATCTGTTGAGGCCGAACGTAAGCTAACTCGAGCCCTTGACCATGCTCGACTGGAATCCCAGAGGCAGGCTCTCGAGGAAGTATAAGCATAGGGCTTCGATCTTTCTGCTGAGATCGAACGAGTGAAGGCCCTAGAAGAAGAGTCGGTAGCTCCGCTTATTCCTGATGATAATTTGGCTAGTGGCTCGGAAGACGACGAATATGAGGACGAAGTCCCCGACGGGGAAGAAGCCGCTGATGACCAATGGGCCTAGGGTCAAATCATCGAAGGCACCACTCCTGAAGGGACTTCATCCGATCAAGTGACCCCGATGGTAGATTAGGATTCTATTTGTTTCTTTTTTGTGTAAAGGCTCCAAACGTGAGCTTTGTAAATATGGTTTTTGAATTCTTATTATATATGAAAGAATCTTCGCTTTTCGTCACTTCCTGTCTTTCCTTTGCTTTTTTGGAATAAATTTTGATGCTTGTCGATAACCAACCCGATGTGTTGGACTTAGAATATAAAACCCTTAGGTTTCTATGATCGATAAACAATCGATAATAGGCGACCACTTTCGGGTCTAATCTTCGAGTTATGCCTTAACTCGGGAGCTTCGGGCCTGAACTCGAAAGAGGTCTTGAGCGCAGCGTCTTTTACTTTTAAGTTCTTTGGGTGTCAAAACTTAGGTTTTAAGATATTGGCCCTTAGGCTATTTTCAATTTGACCCTTAGGTTCTTTAGATTGGTCCTTAGGCTCTTTAGGTTGGACCTTAGTCTCTTTTTAGATTGGGTCGATTCGACCTCTAATATGGCTATAATTTTCCCCCATTTCGGCTAAAGACTTTTAAAGTTTTGTTATGCCTTGGCATGTTTTATGTTCGTCTGATTTTTTGATGGCTGATGTTTTCGAAGCCTTTTCGTTGTTCGGGGCTTACATTATCGAAGCTCCTTTGCTTATGCCGAGGGTAGCCTGATTTACCGGTTTTTTTCTGAACTATTTTCGAAGTATTTGAAGGCCTTTAGTTTTATGGTGGAAGTCGGACGTCTCTGAGCCGCGTTAATTCAGTCGTAGCCTTTTCATATGATCGTGGTCTTTATATTAGGCCATAGCCTTTGGTCCCCGGGTGAGATGACCTCGGCCTCTATATCGAGGGTATGCCGTTTTAGGGGTCATACAAGTTTGAATATATAGCCTTGGATTTAGTATCGGGGTTATGCCCTTTTAAGGTCTAACAAATTTGAGTATGCCTCGTTGAGGTCTTATAGATTAGATGTTGCCTCATTGAGGTCTTACGAGTTCAAGTTTTGATGACTCGATAAACTGACTGTTGATGACAGTCCCCGAGTGTTCGAGAGTTTTTGTACCTTGAGCCGTTTCATGTGAAAATAGTAAACTTATTTGAGGCACAAAGCATTTTGATAAGTAAAGATGCTTCTTCGATTACTTGATACAAGCGTACATGTTTTTTCCATTTGGGGCTCGACTATTCTACACGGACACGGTTCATTTGACCGTTTGGCCTGATACAACATTCTCCTATCAAGGCCCTCTTTGGCATAACTTGATTTGTTTGAAGAAGTAACCTCCTAGGGTGATGCCCCCCAATATTCGAGGTTAATTGAAAAGAAGCCTTGAATACTTGTTGAGTTTTCCTTAGGTAGCATATGTCGCGCCCCCTTTTTTCCTTTGCGGAGTACGAGTTTCGACATTATTGGGACAACTCATTCCCTTTTGGGAAAGGGGTACAAGAAATTGAAGAGTCTCCACCTAACGAATTAAGGTGCGTTAGGGCACCTATTGCAAGTAACTCATGAAACCAGTTTGCATTACCAGAGATTGGGTAAGGTCTTGAAATTACTTCGAGGGGAAGGTGTTAGGAACCCTCGAGGTACACAACGATTGGTCCTGGCCAAACTTACTCTCGTGAATTAGTCAATTAACATATAAGCACTATAAGCACACATATGTAAAAGAATAAAAGACTTTTGACCGATAGGCAGTCTAAGCACACATATGTAAAAAGAATAAGGGAAGTCCTAGGTTGGTTATCCTATAGGATCACATCTGTACAATACCCGATAATCCCCCTCAACTAGAGGGGCTACACGTGGCATTAGCGCACAGGTCATCATATCCTTTTACTACCCATTAACATCCCCTTAGCGGTTGTATAAGCGATTTTAATTAACGACCTCTAAGCGTGACTTTACCCGTCCCATCCTTGTGGTCCTAGAGGTATTTAAGACCTCTAAACTTAGGCAATTCTAGACCCTCCTAAGGTGTTTAAAAGGTAAAATCTAAGCGACAACAAATAACATATAGGACTGTCAAATAGGGAAGCAATTAAGGGGGCTCATGTTTTCAGCCACACATAAACAAATAAGTAGCACGTCTTAAACAACAGATTTTAAAGAATTTCAGAAGGTCCTAGGACAGGATATCTAAGTGAGCATCACAAACACAGAATATGCAGCATTGTTTTTTAAGCGAAGTGACAGAATCCTAATCAGTTTGCCTACTGATTTTAAAACTAGTTAAACCTGAGCAATTTATAAATAAACATGGCACAATTTCACAGTTTTATAAGAACATTAATTACCTAAGGCTTGCCTAGACATGAATCTGTTGGATCCCTATAAACATGTTGTCTAGGAAGAGATCAGAATTCTTGGAATTGATTAAAACAACTTGACTTTTTTTATAAAATCCTATAGGCATGATGATCTAGGTGATGACTGTTACTACAGTTGATTTCATGCCTATTTATACCAAACATGCTGTCTATGTGTTGGGGCTTTTCTTAAGCTATTTATTTAGGCGTCATGATTCAAAGAAAATGCACATACAGTACTAAAACATGATCTCTAATGCACATGGAGAAGTTGTCAATTTTGTCGAGCATGATTATAACAATAGCTTAGTGATAAAATTTTTAAGTGATTATGACTTGTGCAGAGATAGAAGTGATACACTATAACATGTTTTCTAATATCAAAAGCAGTGAACATGAATATCCTAAGGCAGTATATCTAATGCACAGATTTATGGCATGTTTTTTTAATACAAATAGGCATAGAGAACCTAAAGGCATGATATCTATTGCATAATATAACCTAAAGCATGATTTCTATTGCAAATCATAATATAAACCTAAAGCATGATTTCTACCTGGTTTCCCACAAAAATTATATAGGAACCCTCTCATTTTTACTAATTACCCCAATATCTGTTTACAAAGATCATTATTATAGACCAGGAGTGAATGAATTACATAAATAAATGAAACTATACTATAGGGAGTCTTAATCATTCCCAAAGTAAACCTGGGAATGCCATGCCTTCAACACAGTCTCATATGCCAAGAATCTCATAGCCAATAGTGTGTCCTGGTGTATCACAGTTCCCTAAGGACCTCAGGGATCCCGTCTAGTGCTCACACCAAGACCTTTCCTCAAATTGTGATTGGTTATGTGCAGTGTGGAAAGGCCATCCCCAATGTGCCAGAGTTCAAATGAATCTCATGGATTCCTAAGCAGTACACACACTGGAGGGGAAGAACTTAATAGTCTAGGAGTAGAGTGAGAGTGCTTGACATAGTTTTGAAAGACTTAGTAAAACAGTGTAGAGATAACTTGTAGGAGTGAAAATATTTTCTGGAATAGAAACCAGTTTTAAGAGGATGCTAGGAGTGAAAACAATTTTGAGAAGAACACTAAGAGTGGAAAAAACAGTTTTTAAATCAGTTTTGAGGAGAACAAATTCAACAGACAATCACTTAATCATAGAATACTCAAATTCATAGACATTTATCAATCAGATTTACAAACAAGGGTGAAGGGGATTGGGGACATACAAAGTTGAAACCACATAAACAGGGAAAATAATTGAGGCAACAAATGCATACAACAACTAGAAATCCACTGAGCAAGTCAGTCATGTATAGGCAGTTAAAACATAGAGGAAGAGTGGAGTAAAGGTCATATTGAAGACAGGGGTGCATAAGACAGGATTAGACATACCACTTAGGGCCAATTAAGCACGTTAGAAGATTAAGTTACTAACATGAGTCTGCTAAATGAAGGGAATAAAGATAAACTAATAAGTATACTGGTGATGCATCAAACAATCGAATGAGACTTAGGCATATTGATTACTAATATTGAACAAAGAAGGACATAATTAAGACATGATGAATAAGCAGTAAACATGAAGATAATCGAATACATAGCCAATTAAACTAGTGCAGGAATGGAAAACATAGAGTTTGAGATTCATAACTGAACTAGAGACATACCAGTTAAGGAAGAAAGTGCAGAATGTAAAGCATGTGTAGTTCCAATGTCTACCCTTGACTTTCAGCCGGCAAGACCAATAGTTATCACAAGTAGCAGAGAAAGAAGAGAGAGTTTGAGTGTGAGTGTGTGTTCTGAACTTAGTGTTAGTCTTGGAAGGTAAAAATAAGAGAGTTTATATAGTAGTTTAAGAGTAGGACAAACAAGGTAAAAGAAATCAGAAGCCAGCAATTAAGCAAATCAAAGAATCCAATCACATAAAGGTTCAACATAAATTTTTCTTAATTAAGGGTAATCAGCCAAACGATAATAACAAGGATTAATTAAGGCAAGAAGTTCTGTCACGACCCAAATCTTAACCCAGCTCGCGATGGCGCCCAACACCGTTATCAGGCAAACCAACACATAATCAACTAGACCGTTTCATTTACTTACCAAAACATTCTAATACCTATTGAGCTTAAATTTAAAACGTTCAGTAATAACTAATAAATTAAGCAAATTTTTAGCAGAACGACCAAAAGGAGTTATAATTTATTAATTACATCCCAAAAGAATAGTTTACTAACGTGTGTGCCAGGAACTAGTGTCACAAGTCTACATGCATCTAGTTGAGTAAAATCAAAAGGAATAAAAGTTTTTCCTACTGTCTGGGAAAAATATAGACAAAAATAGCAAAAAGAAAAGCTCCAAAGTGTTGCTGGAAGTTGTCAGGAGAAGCAGCTCACCGTGAAGCCTCGACCAGGTATAAATCAGAAACGAGCTCCGGACTGATATCCGGATGCACCTGCCTCAAAACCTGTACAATTAAGTACAGAGCGTAGCATGAGAACATAAACAATATGTACCCAGTAAGTATCCCGCCTAATCTCAAAGAAGTAGTGACGAGAGGTCGACGTGACACTTACTAGGGCCAAAATAATATGTTTTAAATATAAGGCTAAGCAAGAATGGAATTTATAAACAAATGATAAAGACAAGAGAATCAAATTTCCTTACAATTACCTTTATGTGTCAAGTCCTCTATCGTACAGATTACAAATTTAATTTTTAGGATATTCAACAGATAAATGACCACAGAAACACCAAACAGTTAACAAACATATAACATGACGTGAACGTACGGCCGATACGACACAATAATAAATGTGCACCGCCGAAGGGTCGAACGGCTCGAACCATAGATGCATTTATTATACCAATCACGAATCGAACATGCGACGCGGTCAACATAATACTAGGGATACCCCGCTCGCGAATCATACATGCGACGCGGGTACCTGTATATATACACATAATTAGAAGAAAATCAGGAACTTAGTTGTAACGACCCGACTGGTCGTTTTGCATTATCGGACCACATTCCCCTATATAAGTCTTCCCATAGCGGCTTCTTGTGATTTGTGACTTACGGGGACAGGCGGTTTGGGATTTGGAAGTGTTTAGAGCAGTTTAGGAACACTTGGTTCCTTAAGGTTGGCCTATTTGGCCAAGTTTTACTTCGGTCAACATTTTGAGCAAACGACAGTGTCAGTAGCTTCGTATGATGATTTCGGACTTGGGCGTATGTTCAGAACGGGTTTTCAATGACACGGGAGCATTTCGGCGCCCAATATAGAAACAAGAATTTCCTTATGTTTGAAATTTGGTTTGGAAAGTGATTTTTGTTATCGAGGTCCGAACGGAATTTCGAGACCGGGAATAGTTCCGTTATATCTTTTATGACTTGCCTGCAAAATTTGGTGTCATTCGGGGTAGTATAGGTCAGTTCGGCGCATTGAAACGAATTCTAGAACTTTAAGTTCAAAGAATTGATTCAATTTGGTTTTGGAGTCGAGTTCTTAGTTTCGTTGTTGTTTTTCACGTTTCAAAAATTCGAGCGAGTCAATATCATGAATACAGTCTTGCCAGTGCCTTTGGACGGGGTCCCGAGGGGCTCGGGTGAGTTTCGGACCCCTCGGAGTTAAATCCAAAACACCAGATTTTTCCGTTTGGTTTCTTTCAGTGCGATTGCAGGTGCCCAGATGCGATCGCATACGAGGATTCGGGCAGGGGTGAGAAATGACCTATGCGATCGCACAGGTCTGTCCGCGATCGCACAGGGTTGAGTTTTTGGACTGGCCCAGTTGACTTCACTGTGTTCGCAGCCCCTCTCCCGCTAACGCACAATCCTGGCCCAACTACTCTCCGCGATCGCAAGCCCCCATCTGCGATCTCACAGTGCATTTCATGGGCCCAGACCAGTTGACCTCTGCGATCGCATTGGCCCAGCTGTGATCGCACAGAAGGGGCAACTGGGCAGTGTACTTTCTTTCAAAACACAGGATTTTTAACCATTTTCTCCATTCTTCACCTCCATTAGAGACTAGAGAGCTTGCAGAAAGAGGTTCCACGACCTAGCTGCTAAAGAGGTAAGTAAATTCTACACTAAACCTAGTTTAATAAGTGAATTATTAATGGAATCAACTGCTAAATCATTGAAAAATCAAGAATTGGGTAGTAATTTAGGGTTCTTGAGGAAATTGGTGAATTGCCCATATTTATTGCTATGAATTCAAGTAGAAATCACATTTTAACGATCCTTAGGCTATGGGTGAGTGATTCCTTCAAGAATTTTAGGAATTCGAGTGTGCGGGACCGGGGTTGAATTTTGAGAATTCTTCAAGATTGTTAAATTATTGAGTAACTAGGATAATTTTCCTCCCTCTAGCTTGAATTGATATCATTGTACCATATTTGGCTAGTTGCGAGTCCTCGGGTGTATAGGTCGGAGTTTCGGGCGCAACCTTGGTCCGAGGGGTAGATTCGACACGAGGTGAGTCTCCTTTCTAACCTTGTAAGAGGGAACTATTCCCATAGGTATTCTATGTGTTGTATGTATTTGTTTTGGGGGCTACGTGCGTACAAAGTGACGAGAGTCCGTACGTAGCGACTACTAAAGTTATGTCCGGGTAGTTAGGCCCACAACATGCCATATATTCTGTCTTGAAATGACTTATATGTTACGAATTCATGTTATGTATATTATTGTTTCCCTGAGAGAGTTCATGGACTTGGATAATTGAAAGGAATTTGTTACGGAAAGTAAATTATAATAGCATTATATGTGCATGTGACCGCTTCGCAATTTACATTTCGCGAGCGATGTGTGATTTCCCCCACTCTCATGGGAGCGGGCCGTACGCCACGGCGGATTGAAAGGTGCACTTTTGGTACGGGCCGTTCGATCCTCGGCAGTGCATATGTGAGATTGTACTATGGTAAAAATGCACTTATGGGATGGGCCATTCGATCCTCGCAGACTCCGGCTGGTTGTCTTGTTTGCTGTGTGCGCATGTCTATTTGGTATTGTTTCGTGGATATTGATTTGGCAAATATTTGGGGAAAGAGAAAGTGGAAATTGTTATTTGTCTTCCGTATTACTTGGTATCCGGTGGCCTATACATATTTTCTACTCACTGTCTTACATGTCTACTGCTTCATATTATCATTGTTATATTATACTGTTGGACCTTAGTGAGTGTCAAGTTTACCTCTCGTCACTACTTCTTCGAGATTAGACGGGATACTCACTGGGTACATATTTCGTTATGTACTCATGCTGCACTTCTGTACTAAACTGTACAGGATCTGAGGCTGGTGCATCTGATTATCAGACCAGAGCTAGATATTGACTGTAGTGGGCCTGACTTCACAGTGAGCTGCTTCTCCTGACGATCCTCTACAACGCCATGAAGTCTTCTTTTGCCTATCTTACCGTCTACTTATTTCATACTGTGGGATTGTATATATATATTTTGTCTCTTGTATATTCAGCTAGATTGCCCGTGACACTCGTGACACTAGTTCCTGGCACACGCGCAGTGGTTATTTTGAGATTTTGGGCTGTACATATATATATGCTCGTATATCAACTCACGCTTCTTCATGGCTATTTTACCTACCACTGGGTTATTATCTTTCGATATCATGTTTTAACCTGTTAAATTCCTTAATTTGGTGAACTATTTAGTCAAATAAAAAGGAACACTTAGTGAAATTTGTGTTGGCTTGCCTGACCCCGTTGTTGGGCGCCATCACAACCTGAGTTAGGATTTCGAGTCGTGACATTAGTAGAGAATATTCTTACAAAGAAGGACTAATAATCTAAATTGCGAAATGTAACCATCTAGATGTTCACTTAATAATTCAATGATATTCGGCAACCTAAATTATCGTGAAGATTATTAATACGACACATAAAGCATGCTTGTGAACCCTAAACAACTGTTGATACCCAAATTTTCCTTAAACTATTTTAAAGTTTGCATATATACCTTCAAAATCACTTTTTATAATAACTGGTATTATTCCATAATTTTTCCATATTTTTATCAATTTATTTCTAAGTTGTCCAGTACTTTTAAATCATATAATTAATCATAAATTGCATTACAAATACTTTCAAAATATTCCTTGGTTTAATATATGATTTTTTGATCCTATTATGATTTAATTACTTCACAAATTAGCCAAATTGGCATTATTTGGCTATAATTGCAATAACTTTACAATTATAGCCTCATTACATTTTTTATGATATCCCTACCAAATAATAAGTCATTTGTACTTTTAATACTATTTAATTACTTTAATTTCATCTACTATGCATCAATTTCATTTTTTCTATAGTTATTAACCATTTTTATTAATTATTTACCTATTTTTAAATAGGTATTTAACTAATAGCCATTTTGAATTTTCTTAATTGTAGCCTAATTAAACCCAATACCCCAATTAAATCAACACAATTACCCAGCCCAAACCTGAATTTCTACCCAGCCCAGACCTAAATTTCTACCCGGCCCAACCCGTCGATCAATCTGAGTCGTTGATCAACTTGAATTAATGACCCAGATTAGTATTTCCCTAAATTAGACCTAATGACCTACCCCCTTCCCCTCATTTGACTCCTCTCACATTATCTCTCTATCTCTCTGATTCTCTCTAGAGACTTCTAGTCTCTTCTTCTCCGATGAAGATGGTTCGTCTTCTCCGGCTACCTCTCTTGCCGGAAACCATGGTTCCTCACCCCTCTTAGCTTCATGGCTCCCTCCTACACCGGGTATCACTGTCCTGAGGTCCTCAGAAGATCCTGAAGCGGTTCACCTCACCCCATGACTGTTCATGCCTTCTCAGGCCACCCTTGGCCTGTCCGAGTAAGATCTTCCCTTCTCCGGGCAAAACCTATGATTTCTGAGCCGATTTTCTCTCTTTTTGAGTTATCTCACTAAAACCCTAACTGTTGTCTCTCGATTTCCTAAATCTATGGCATATCTGGATGTATTCTGAGTTACTTTTGCTATTTTCCTTAAAGATTTTGAGTTTTCTTTAAAAATGACTCTTAATCATAAAGCTAGGGTTTCTTAACACCTTTCTAACAAAATGATTCTCTTTCTGATTTTAAGTATTATTCTATAATTTCTAATATGTTTGCACAATTTATTTGTGTTTTTCCTTCATTTAACTTACTATGTTGGAAACCCTAAGTGGCTTTGCCTTAATCTTAGGATTCTGAGTCTATTTTGATGATTTTGTTCGTTAATCTGCATGTGTACATGTTTCCCACGAATGTTCTGAGCTTTTCTGTGACTTTACAATATTTTGTTCATTAGGGTTTCTGATCTTTGTGTCCTCTGCTCGCATCATGTTTACTCCGTTATTTCCTTTACTCATTTACTATGTTCTAACTTAAATCCCTGATTTATGTGATTCTCTTACCCTACTTTGCCTATTCTTGCTTATGCTATGTTTGCCCCGTTCAGTTGCAATACTTTCCTTTGGTTAATATTGCCTTCTAGCGGAATCCCTAATTCCTTGTGATTGGTATCCTCTATTCTCGACTGATTTCAATCTTTGAAATATTCTCTTGCCTTATTTTTGGTTAATTATGTTGTCAACGGATTCTCAACATTTGTTTCCTTAATTAGGACTCTATTAACCTAGCCTAATTACCAGCTCTATACTTACACTATTTTGAAGTATTTCCTTTATTTGTTATGTTCCAATCATATGTTGATTTGCTTCCTTATTGGTTACTTATTCTTACCGTTTGAAAGTTAACCCCTTAATTAGAGGAAGTACTTAAACTGATTGATTGTGATTCCTTTAATTGCTGCATGAATTTGATCTACACCTTATTGACTACTGTTTTAAAATCTATATATACCCAGGCCTCTTATTTTTGGAAAGGGGGAACACATACTGTTCTAAACTCTCTCTCACGACTAAACTTGCTCTCTCTCTCCTCTCTCTTTTTTGTGCTACTTGTTACTGGATTGAATTAGTCGGCTACAAATCCAAGGCTAATTATTGGGCCTCTCTTACTTCTGCTTTGGTATTACTGTCTCTCCTATACTGGTATGTCCTAGTTACAATTCGAGTTTTCAAAAACAATATGCTTCTTTCAGCACTTCAATTCATCATGTTCATAATATGTTTCTACTTGTGGTTATGCTTTTTACCTTGCAATTAGCATGCCTATTTACTAGTTTACTAATGTGATTACTTTTCCTTTTAGCTTCAACATGTTTTACTGCCTTCTTACATGTTTACTAGGACCCTGCCTTACCCCTGATCCCCATAACATATAAGCATGTATTTGTGTCACTTAGGTATATGTGATTCTGAACATATGCTATACTCATGAAGCCTTTCCCCTGGGCCTATGGGTAACTCTGTTTGTCATGTATTTCCTCTTTGGTATCCCTCAATTTAATTCTGTTAAGTCTCAGGCCTAAGCACATTTATGAAAACTGTTCTGTGCTTGTTAAAATTCTAAAATGCCTTAGTATCTCTCTGGGGTTAACTTGTATGCAAATATATCTTTATATGTGACCTACTTGTCCCCAATCTCCTATTCCCTGTTTGTGTATGTATTCCTGCACTATGTATGCTGTCTTGATTCTGAATTGCTGACTGTCCTACTCCCTTTCTTTCAAACTATTTTCACTAAGGCAAGCTCTTTCTAAATCTGTTTTCAACTCTATTCTTTTAAATTATGCCAAGCACTCTCACATATATTCTTAGAAGCCTAGGTTCTGCCCTTTTGTGTGAGCATTTCTTAGGGACCCTTGAGCCCCCTCTGAACTTTGACACACAAGAGCTGGCTCTTCCACACTGCACTTACTCTATCGTTGGCTATGAAATCTAGGTGTGAGCACTGCCCCAGATCCTCTAAGATCCTTAGGGAACTCTGACACACCCGGATTATGGAAGGTTATGAAACAACATTACATGGCATTGAGGACCTTGGATACTTGGGCCTACTATGGAAGGCTCCCTATAGTTAACTTCTTCTTTTCCTATTTTAATTATGTAATTCATATTCAAATGTTTGTAACAATTTGTAAATACTATTCTGGGGCTGGATAGTGAAGTTGGGTGGGGTATGCATTCTATAGTATAAGTCTGGGTAGATATCATGTTTCTCTAGGTTTATTTTTCCTATGTGCGCACTAGTAACCATGTCTAGGGATCAAGCATGCCATGCATTTGTAACTTATGTTGATACATCTGCTTTTCTTTCAGCATATCATCCTCACTTAGAAAATCTTGTTCATAGGATCAGTAATAACAATGAAAAATTGCTATCATGTGATTCTGAAAATGTAATCTAGATCCCGCCTTCAACGAGTGTTAACAAAATCTGCAACACTTTGGCATGTTATACATAGAGTCCATGTTCTAGGAAAACAACTAATAAACATATCACTCTCATACTTGCTGTGTATTTTGAAAGCATGTAACTGCATACATTTAGAAGATCCTGCCTAGGATTTTGCATATAATCCTTCTACATCTCTGTCTACGCATATTAGATATCATGTTCATAGGATCATACTTAGCTTAAACACACATCTGAAACAGTCCCATGTTCTAAATAAACTGTCAATCAGTCCTATGCGCACATTTAGAAGCACATGCTATTAGGATTAATAATATTGAATCCTTAACAAACCTGTACAACTGTTGCATGTTATTTTACATCTAGGCAAGCCTTAGGTAATCAATTACAAGAAAATAAAAACCAGATATGTCTTTGTGATCATGTTTAACTACCAACATGCTAAAACCTGTAGGCAAACTGATTAGGACCCTTTTCTGAGTAATAAGGCAGGTCTACATATCTGTTTATATTCTAAACTCACTTAGACACCATATCTTAGGTTTCTGAATCTAAATACTGTCCTTATTTATGTTTAACTTGTGCTGTTATGTGCATTATCTGCGGAGGTAAATTTGAGCCTCTTACATGCCCCTACGTGTTCCCATTTACTGCAGTCCTATGCATTATTTAGTTGTCGCCTTATAATTTTACCTTTCAAACCTGAGGGTCTGCCTAGTACCTCCCTTTTAAGATAGTAGTCCTAACCTCCTCCGGGACTGATAGGAAGGGACGGGTAACAACACGCAATAGGGTTCGTGACCAACACGCGCTTTAGTTACCTTGTCGGGGTGGGAAAAGGTAGAATATGGATATGATGACCTATGCGCTAATACCACATGTAGCCCCTCTTTGAGGAGTGTCATACGGGGTATTGCATTGATTTGATCCATGTTATTACAAACCTAGGATATCCTTTACTCTAAATGTTTAGATTGTAATTCATTTCAAAACTTAGCCTTTATGTAACTGTTTTCAAACACCTTGTATGCTTAAGGACTTAAACCCCCTCTTATTTAAGCCTTATTTGTTTTTTTGTTAAATCGTACAAATTCACAAAAGCTATTTGGCCGGGAACCTCACTTGTGGATCCTGAGGGGTGCCTAACACCTTCCCCTTGAGATAATTGCAAGCCCTTACCCTATCTCTGGTTAACAATGTATTTGTAAATAAACCTCTTAGGTGCCCTAACGCACCTTTAAAATCGTTAGGTGGCGACTCTAAAAAAAATGCAAACCCCTTCCCAAAAGGAAAGAGTTGTCTCAACCCAAAATGTTCCGAACCCGATCTCCGCGAGGAAAAAGGGGGCGCGACAGCATGGCGACTCCGCTGGGGAGTTTCAGGCTTTTACCATTTTCAAACCGTTTTTTGAATTTGTACTTCTTCACATTCCCCTTATGTGCAATTACTTGTCTATTTGTTTTAAGAATTTAATTTTCTTCAAAAGCAAACTGACATGTTTTTCTGTTTCCTTCCTTCGTAATTGCTTTCAAATTATAAACTACTGTATTTACTGCATTCATAGTGTGCAAATATGTGACTATATGTTTACTGTTTATTACATATTCATGATTCCACATCATACTCCACTCGTGCCAAAACAAAAATCCTATAGCAACGCTTGATGAGTGGTTGTTCTCTTTCTATATTATTACCCCCTAAATTTGGAAAGGCTTATTTGCGGTAAAATTAGTCGATCAGCGGTGCAGTCGACGGTTCCGTGCCTTCCCCCTTGAGTTTTCCGCTCAAGGGTACCAGTCTAAAACCCCATAGAAACCTTACTCTGTTGTATTGTTGCATGAATCATGGTCAAACTTAGCCAAGTTAAAGTGTTGTCCACACGATAACTTTTAAGATAGCCTTATCCAAAAGTCCACCGGGTTTTCCTAAACCCAAACAGACATCATCACGTTCTGTGCATTCCTTTGGAGAAATAAATGCTTCATGCTAATTGTTGACATTAAATAGTCGAGTCCGGTGGGGGTGAGGGCCTAACCTTATTTTCCTTGCAAAAATATGAGGCACGACGTCCCCAGATTCGGCATGGTCTCCAACATCCACCCAAGACTACTGAGTTGGTGGGAAGATCTATACTCCAGTGACAAAACTCTCATCAGAAAATACTTAGGCAACCTACGATCCCTCCTAGAAATCCAGTCTAACAAAATGATAATAGAGGATGCTACCTTATTCTGGGATTGCGAAAGGTCCGTGTTCCGCTTTGGAGACGTTGAAATTACGCCTTTACTAGAGGAAATAGGAGGACTGGCTGGCCTAGTGTGGGAAGCCCCGGGGTTTCTGATGTCTGAGAACCGCACAGGCAAAGGTTTCCTTAAAATGATGGGTGTGAAGAAGAATGCGGAACAGATATGCTTGAAAGAATCATACATACCTTTTGATTATTTGTACGATAGGTACGGCCACAACAAATCATACCGTACCTACCATGACGAGTTTGCTCTCACCTCCCTGGGACACATCCATCATAGAGTGTTCGTCTTCATGTTCTGCCTTTTGGGTTTTATCGTGTTTCCAACGAACAAAGAGAGAATTCATACCAGACTGGCCATGGTGACTAAGACACTAATGGAAGGGATTGGTGGGCAAGACTTCAACATTGTGCCTATGATCATTGCAAACATATATCGGGCCTTGGAGAAGTGTCAACAAGGAGCAAGACATTTCGAAGGTTGCAATCTATTACTTCAACTTTGGCTCAAGGAATACCGACAAGACATTCATAGAAGGATCTGGGATGACCACATCGCTTTCCATCACCCGAAGCAAATGAATTACATCCCCGAAATGTTCGCTCAACTTGAGAATGCCAAAGGATGGGTCGAGCTCTTTGATAATTTGACTGAAGAACAAGTTCAATGGATGTTTGAGTGGTTTCCGACAGATGAGTTCATCATCCGATCCCGAGATGCACCATTTTTGATACTGATTGGTTTAAAGGGGACATACCCTTACGTCCTTCTTCGAGTTATGAGGCAAGTGGGTAGGAAGCAAGTCATACCCAGGGTCGAGAAAAATGAGCCATCTTCGAGCAGACTTCCAAAATGATGATAGTCCTCACAAGTGCCAAGCCCAGCACTTGTGGCACTGCAAGATTATACTTGAGAAGGACACCATCGAGCCAGACAGGTATCATGTCGGTTGTACCCCTTTCTATCCTGGCTGGTTAGAAGATAATCAGGGTGATCAGAGCAAGCCAGGGTACCTCCGAGGTCACAGGGTTATAGATGAAAAGGATGAAGCGCAAGTCAAAAGGATCCGTGAGTGCGAGGATGAACACCACAAAATACATGAATCTAACAAGAAGCTGATCGAGGAGTGGAAAGACATGGCTATCAGCACCAACAAGAGGTTGGGATACCTAGAACGAGGTATAGTCGAGCTGGAGGAGAAATTCTTCAAAAGGGTTGAAGACTCCCAAATGTCTGAGTGAACCGAAGGAGGATATCTCGCCAGAACATACCTATTTCTGGGACTTCGCGAGCTGGGAAAGTTGTTCGAGGGAAGAAAGAGTGTCGAGTCTGGAGAAGGTCCTTCTGGGACCAAATAGATAGGAATGTCTTTATTTTTCTCTGTCAATGTAATGAAGCTAATGGCTATTAGTGACTTTTATTTTTCGTTTATTTAGTGTCGTTTTGGGATTTGTCTATTTTCTTATCAATAAAATGAGGCATTTAGCATATTAAGTTCTCCAAATCAACTTGTCGCTAGGCCTACCTCGGGCATAAAGAGGTTCCCAAACACACTTTACATTCCCGCGCTATGTGTTTAAATACTGCAATATCTTTCATAATCCTCACTGACTTGGCTACCTTTTGTTTTTATTTCTTTTCTTTATTATTCCCCTCCCCAAAGGTTAGTTCGTGCACTCTAGCATCATCAGATTATCGCAAAAGATCCAAGGGCCCTCCACCTACTCCTCCTCCCAGTCCTCCTAAAGGCAAGAACAAAGACAAGAGTAAGATGGAAGAACCCAGCGGCGCCAGGAAAGAGAAAATGGTTGAACGGGTAGAGGCCACTGATGGTCGGGGTATTCAGGTCCTAAATGAGAACATGTCACCGCTGGAACAGAAACTGCTGAAATTTCAAGAAGAACTCGATCAGGTTCGAAATCTGGCCAACCTGTCATTTTCCTTCAACATCCCATATGTCAATTTCCCAAACGCTCAAAACCCTACACCTCCACAAAATATCCCAAGACAACAGAATCATCCCGTACCTTACCGTCACACCTCTCCGCCAAAGAACCAAACTCTCCCGACACAATGCAATACTTGCCACACTTCAAACAACACTCCACTACTTATCCCAGAACCTCAGAACCCCACAAAGGACCATTTACACAATCCCATCTATGTGGGACCATGACACACTCCACTCCACCTATCCCACACCCGTCCGAGTCGGATGAAAAGGACCTGTTTATGAAGAACCTGGCCGAGGAACTAAGGAAGCTGACCAACCGAGTTCTGGGTGTTGAAGGAACCATGGGAATCAAAGGGTTGAATTATAAAGACCTCTGTATACAACCTGATGTCAAACTGCCCGAGGGGTACAAACCTATGAAGTTCGAGATGTTTGACGGTACTGGTGATCCGAGGGTCCATCTAAGGACATATTGTGACAAGCTGGTTGGCGTAGGAAAGGATGAAAGGATCCGCATGAAGCTGTTCATGAGGAGTTTGAAGGGAGATGCATTGACTTGGTACATCAGCCAAGATCCCAAGAAGTTGTCAAACTGGGTATGTATGGCGTCTGAATTTATGGACAAATTTAGATTCAACACAGAGAACGCACCAGACATGTTCTATATCCAGAATTTGAAGAAGAAACCCACAGAGACATTTCGCGAGTATGCTATTCGCTGGAGGTCTGAAGCTGCTAAAGTCAGACCTGCTTTAGAAGAGCAGCAGATGTACAAATTCTTTGTCCGGGCCCAAGACCCGCATTACTATGAACGGTTGATGATGATTAAGAATCACAAGTTCTCTGACATTATCAAATTAGGGGAGCGGATTGAAGAAGGTATTAAGAGCGGTATGGTCACAAATTTTAAAGCCTTGCAAGCTACAAACAAGGCTTTACAGTCCGGTGGTGTGTCTAAGAAAAGAGACGTGGGATCTGTAATGGTTGCACAAAGAGCCAAATCCCCACTCAAATACCAAATTTATCCAACACCTCCACTCACATACCAGCCAACCCCGAATTACCAAGCACCCTCACCTTCTTACCAATCTCCACCACCCACTTACCAATCTCCACCACCCACATATCAACCTATTTCACCCAGATAGTCACAAACCGCTCCCGTTTACCATACTTACAATTCTCAGCCATCTCATTATCAATCAGCCCCTACCCGTCAAAACTTCCCTAGTCCTCGTCCCAATTTTGATTGCAGACCTCCAAAATAGTACACCGCCATGGCTGAACCCAATGACCAGCTGTATGAGAAGCTCAAAACTGCTGGTTACGTCACCCCTATCCCTGCTGCCACCCCTGAGAACTCTTCTCAATGGGTTAACCAAAAACAATCCTGTGCATACCACTCCGGCATGAACGGGCACACCATCGATGAATGCCTCTCTTTGAAAGACAAGATACAATCCCTGATTGATAACAATCATTGTGGCAAAGAATCCTGCTCCGAACGTCTGCAACAATCCTTTGCCAGACTATAAGGGTGGAGGTATCCATATGATTGAAATAGAAGATGATTGGGAGCCCGAGGGATCAATCGGGTTGATCGCAGAAGGCGATGACCCAAAGAAACCTGCAGTCACTCTCAACCCGATCATAGTCCAGATTCAACCATCTGAGGATGCTGAGGTGAATATGTCTATACCACTTGAGTTTGAAGCAGCGCCACCTGCAAAGACACCAGTGCCGCATGAAGTTGAGTTCGTATCTTCGGAAAATGCACCGGCACGATTTGAGGTTGTAGGTTTACCACCCCGAACACACATTCCATTTGAAGTAAGGATGGCCACACCAATTCCGGTGGAAATGTCAAACATGCCACCCTTCTACATAAATGCTATCCCGTGGGACTATACGGCTGAGGTGAGAAGGAAAGGCAAGGTCAAAACTGAGGAAGTCGTCGCAGCACAAGGTATGAAAAGAACTGGTAGGGTCTATACCCCTGAGCATCTGGCCGAATCAAGCAAGTAGGCTACCAACCGGTCTCCCCTTATTGAGACATGCCTAGATGACCTTTGGAGGAAAGTACAGGCTAAGGAGTATTTGGTCATAGACCATCTGAACAAGATGCCAGCACAAATATCAATCCTCTCTTTGCTGCAGAATTCTGAGATACACCGAAGTGCTCTGTTGAAGGTGTTGAGTGAAGCGTATGTACCAAAAAGCATCACTAGTGGAGAAATGGCCAGTATGGAGGGCCAGGTGTTGGAAAGTCACAAAATAACCTTCCATGAGGACGAGTTACCACCTGAAGGATTGGGACACAACAAAGTACTGCACATCACTGTGCAATGCGAAGATTATTTCATAACAAGAATCTTGATCGATGGAGGATCCAGTCTTAATATTTGCCCGTTGATAACGCTCAAGAAATTGGGTAAAGGTCTGCATGAGATAAAGAATGGAGCAATCAATGTGAAAGCTTTCGATGGATCTCAAAGGTCCACCATTGGTGAGATAAGCCTATGCCTTCAAATGGGACCAACTTGGTTCGAGGTTGACTTCCAAGTGATAGATGTGCCAGCGTCCTACAATCTGTTATTGGGATGACCATGTATCCATGATGCTGGGGCCGTAGCATCAACGCTACATCAGGAAGTGAAGTTCGAGGGGAACCACCAAGAGGTGATTATTCATGGTGATGGTAGTAACCCTATTTACAATCGCCAGAATATTTCGGTGATTGAAAGAAGAAGAAAGCTGGGTGGAGAAACTTACCACCACATTTAATGGGTCAATGCCATCGACAAGGACAAATGGTGGGATAGCAAAATTGAGAGTATACTAAACTGGAGTGGGTACGAGCCTGGCAAAGGGATCGACAAGAACCTTCAAGGAATCTCCAAACCTATCAAGATCAAAAGCCATGACACCACTTTCGGTTTGGGATACGACTATACTTGGAAAGAGTACAACGACTGGTCGCCACCTTGGCGCGGTCCTTACTACCCACTGGAGCAGACAATACTGCATCTGGAGCAGACAATACCGCATCTGGAGCAGACTTTCCAACATGCCAACATTATTTATGGATCAGAGGAAGAAGAAGCACTTGCAACAATGAGGAATATGTTTCTGGAGGACAGTGATATGGACTGTAGTGTTATTCTCGAGGAGGAGGGGGAGGAAGGCCCTTCCATACAGGCTGTGAGCAGAGAGACATACCTCAAAAATTGGACCATCAGGAAAACCAAAGCCCGACGAGCCTCAGGGTAGCAAGGCTAAAACAAGCATTACTTACTGTTTTATTTACCAAAATGATTTTTTCTTTCGGCATTTTTTCAATTCCTGCAATAAGATCCTCAATGTTTACAATAGTTATTCAATTTATCAAAGCATTTTCTAATTTCTCTTATTTATTGCTACTATTTTCTCTCATTACTTTATCTATACAGCATTACTATTACTTGTCTTGATGAACCAATGACCGTGACATGCAACGAGACAACGCGACAAACAGACATCGATTCAGATGAGGATGATATACCCGACGAGATCGTCAAATAAGTCAAAACCTTTGAGAACAGACCTAAGTCCAACCTAGACGAGACCGAAATTATCAACTTGGGAGATTCGGAAAATGTCAAGGAAACACGGATCAACATTCATTTGTCACCGTCAGAAAAGAAAGAATACATAGAGTTTCTGAAAGAGTATGAAGACATCTTCGCCTGGTCGTATGATGACATGAATGGTATAAGTACGTCTATTGTGGCTCACAAACTGCCGACCAATCCAATGTGTCCACCGGTAAAGCAAAAGCATAAAAAGTTCAAACCCGACATGAGTTTGAAAATCATGGAAGAAGTTACCAAGTAGATCAACGCCAAAGTTCTCAGGGTGGTTGAGTACCCAACATGGTTAGCCAATATTGTAACTGTGCCGAAGAAGGACGGGAAGGTCAGAGTTTGTTTCAACTACCGGGATCTCAACCGGGACAGTCCGAAAGATGACTTCCCTTTGCCAAATATACACATCCTGATTGACAATTGCGCCAAGCGTGAACTACAATCATTCGTGGATTGCTTCGCTAGTTATCATCAGATTTGGATGGATGAAGAAGATGCTGAGAAAATGGATTTCATTACGCCGTAGGGAGTGTACTGTTACAAGATGATACCATTCGGCCTGAAGAATGTGGGGGCCACCTACATGAGGGCTATGACCACCATATTCCATGACATGATTCACAAGGAGATCGAGGTATATGTGGATGATGTTATTATCAAGTCCAGGAAATCCACATACCACATAGAAGATATGAGGAAGTTTTTCAATAGGTTGTGGAAATATAACCTGAAGCTAAACCCCTCGAAGTATGCATTCGGGGTTCCCGCTGAGAAGTTGCTGGGATTTATTGTGAGCCGCCGGGGAATAGAATTGGATCCGTCAAAAGTCAAGGCCATTCAAGAACTGCTACCACCAAGGAACAAGAAAGATGTGATGAGTTTCTTGGGGAGGCTTAATTACATCAGCCGGTTTATTGCACAGTCTACAGTTATCTGTGAGCCGATCTTCAAGATGCTGAAGAAGGATGCTGCTACCAAATTGACCGATTAGTGCCAAAAGGCTTTCGACAAAATTAAATAATATCAACGCCAGTCTTGGTGCCACCTGATCCAGGTAGACCTTTTTTACTCTACTTTGTCGTGTTAGATGGAGCTTTCGGCTGCATTCTGGGGCAGCACGACGTAACAGGAACGAAGGAACAAGCTATTTACTATCTCAGAAAAAAGTTCACTTCGTATGAGGCTCGATATTCTCTTCTGGAACGCACTTGCTATGCTTTGACTTGGGTCGCTCAAAAGTTAAGGCACTACTTCTGTGCCTACACAATATATCTCATATCAAGGATGGATCCATTAAAGTACATCTTTCAGAAGCCCATGCCCATTGGCAAGCTGGCCAAGTGGAAAATCCTACTGAGCGAGTTCGACATTGTTTATGTAACTCAGAAATCAGTCAAGGGACAGGCACTAGCAGACCACCTCGATGAGAACCCTGTGGACGGAGAATACGAATCCCTAAAAACATATTTCCCCGATGAGGAGGTGTCATTCATAGGAGAAGACATTGCAGAATCCTATGACGGTTACAGAATGTTCTTCGACGGAGCATCAAACTTCAAGGGGGTTGGCATTCGAGCAATCCTAATATCGGAAATTGGCCAGCATTATCCGGTGTGCGCCAAACTCGGATTTCCTTGCACCAATAATATGGTAGAGTATGAGGACTGCATCTTAGGGCTCAACATGGCCATTGACCTGAACGTCTAGGAGTTGTTAGTGATCGGTGATTCAGACTTACTGGTACAACAGGTACAAGGAGAGTGGGCAACCAAGAATTCCAAGATACTTTCGTATCTGCATCACGTGCAGGAATTGAGAAAGAGGTTCACGAAGATAGAATTCTGGCATGTCCCCAGAATCCAGAATGAGTTCGCCGACATATTGGATACTTTGTCCTCAATGATTCAGCATCCAGACAAGAATTTCATTGATCCATCCTAGTGAAAATCCATAATCAGCCTGTTTACTGTGCCCACGTCGAAGAATAAGCAGACGGAAATTCTTGGTTTCATGACATCAAGGAATATTTGGCAAAAGGAGATTACCCAGAGCTTTCAAATGCCACTAAAAAACGCACACTTCGAAGACTATCCAACAATTTCTTTCACAACGGAGGAATCCTGTATAGGAGGACTCCCGATTTGGGGATATTAAGGTGTGCTGACGCCAAAGAAGCATCAAAACCGCTAGAGGAAATTCATGTTGGGACCTGCATCCCACTTATAAATGGTTTTGTTTTGGCAAAGAAGATACTCCGAGCTGGTTACTTTTGGGTGACTATGGAAACAGACTGTACCCAGTATGTCCGAAAATGCCACCGCTATCAGATACACGGAGACATGATAAAGGTACCTCCAAATGAGCTCAATGCAACAAACTCACCATGGTCGTTCGCCGCCTGGGG
>ML283631.1:0-10030 GCA_005239495.1 Nicotiana undulata | reverse complement strand
CAGCATGCATTGTATGGGAGCTATGGAAGAGGAGGAATAGTTGGAAACATGGTGAGGTTGTTTTTGTCAACAGAGTTGTCTACCAAGTCTCATCAACAATCCAAGCATTGGTTCAAGTCAGGAAACTTGGCCTAAGAGTACCTCACAGATGGCAAGACATCCTAAGTGTGTTGCAGAACTACACTCCTAGACTAAGGTATGAAAAGGTCATGTAGGAACTACCTCAGGAGGGGTGGATCAAAGTGAATACAGATGGTGCTAGTAGAGGAAACCCAGGAAGGAGCTCAATAGGATTCTGCCTAAGAGGGGTACAGGGGGATCTAATTTATGGAAGGGGTATGGAGATCATAGAAGTTTTAAACAATGAGGCTGAAGCTACTGCTATAGTTGAGGCCTTAAGGATATGCAATGATATGAATGTTAGACAAGTTTGGCTCCAAACAGATTCATTGTTGATCACAAAAGTGATTGAAGGAATATGGGAACCTCCATGGAGCATAACAGAGCAGATTGAAGAGATAGTAAAGAAAACTGCAATGTACACTTAAGGTCACTTAATACCTATAGAGAGGGGAATAGGTTAGCTGATCACCTAGCCAACTATGCTCTAGACCAAGGAAACATAGAATGTCATGAATTTTGGGAGTTGGATACAGTAGGGAGGAGGATACTAAATGATGACAAATCACAATGCCCATATTTGAGAGTAAAAGTGGCCAGAAACTGATGACACAAATGAGGAGAAGCACATGGAGTAATAAGGGACAGGAGGATACTTATTACCATGCTCAAACCTGTAAAGGGGAGAGAATGGTAACACAATTTTTCACTAACATGTTTTTCTTTTTTGCAGGAAACAATCTTAAGTGGTTGCCTGACCTAAAGAAGCTCCTATTGGTGGTATTAATGCTTGGCATTCATTCCAAGGGAGGGACTAAGGGTTTAGACAACTACTTAACAACATGGAGAACTAAAAAGATGATGGTACACAACTTTAAAGTGCTCAGAAAGTCTAATCAAATTAGGTATGATAAGAGGAATAGACTGCTGATCAAAAACAAAAGAAACTGGACAAAACTGATTGAACCAAAATTTTGGCTCACACCAAAGTTGTTCAGATTCAGCTACATAGATCAGCAGTTCATAAAAGCAGGAAATCCAAGAAGATATGGAGAATGTAGAGCAGTTGCATTTGGGAAACAAAGCAGGAAAGATTGGAAGATACTTAACAAGCTGCCCAGAATGTCTAATAGAAATGGGCAGCAAGTCAGGGAGATAAAAACAACAGTTGGGAGCAAGAAGATGCAGATGAAAAGCAACATCAATAGAGATGAGAAGATAGAAGGAAAAGGCCCAGAAATTTTAATAGAAGTGGGCTACACAATTGGAGGTGGGAGAGAAGTATAATACACTACAAACAGATACAAGACAGGAATGAAATCAGGAGAGCCTAAAAAGGAGGAATTGAAGGTGCACAGGAAAGGAAACAAGGAGCAAGAGGGGCATACAAGGATCCAGGCAGGTGCACAGGCAGTAACTAAACAGGAGAAACTACAACACAATACAATAAGTGCATACGCAGGACATTCAGATGGTGGAAGGAAGGGATGCAAGACAGAAGCAAGAAAACAATTAAAAAACAGGAGACATTGCCTAGAAAGTCTAACAGAAATAGGCAGGAGAACAAATGGAGAAAATAAGCATGCAAGCAAGGAAACAAGAAATAACAAAGAGATGAGAAAAACTGGAAGGAGAAATGAGAAATAAATGTAGCACACAAAAACAGGACCTTCATGTACAAATCAATACTGAGGAGTACATGGAGGTTCCTTTTTATACTAACAATGGTTTCTCTTTTGCAGGTATTTCAGAAAACATAATTTGTCTCCATAAAAAGGGACATGCAAAAAGAAGGAGAGCACAAATAGGAATCAAACAACATACAACACTCAAGTGAAAAAGCTAAAACAAAGAAGGACTACATCAAGCTGGAATTGCAGAAACAAATGGATGAATACAGAAATGCGTAAACTTGGGAAAGGATCAGTTCATAGGGGGAAGAAAATGGCATGCATTTGGGAGAAGAACACAAACAGGAATCAAACAATGGACTACAATCAAGGGAAAAGGAAAAAACATAATTTTGAGAGGAAAAACAGTACCTGCTGCCTGGAAGCCACATATGCTAAATCACAATGCAGGTTGCAGCAGGACTTCCATCGACGGGAGTCAGCTAGGGCAAGTGAGTGCAGAAATAGGAAAAATAAAAGGTGTGAGTAAATGGAAAAAGATAAGATACAACAAAAATGAAAGTTATAAGATCAGATTGACGAACTCACCAGCTTAAGTGCATCGATTGAGAACTGTTAGGGCTGTCAAAGATCTGAACCATAGGATTTGCTCACATGAGCTGGAATCGAGGAACAAATCAGTGAAGAAAAGGAAAATAAATGACAGAAATGGAAGGGATGAGCTCAGAGTTAGGACTTACCAGCTTGTTTGTTGCTAATCACCATGGAAGAACAACAAAGCTAGAAGAGGAAGCTAATACAAGAAAAATTAGTAATGAAAAAGCTAAATCTAAACAAAAAGGAAACAAATGAGCTCAGATGGAGGGACTTACCAGCTTGGAGGCATGGAGATTGGACTGGCGTGACAAACGAGAGGAAGGAGCTAGGGCAAACGAGAGAGAGTGAAGACAAGAGAAATGAAATGATATCTGTAATGTTATTACAGATATACGGATTCTTTGCTTGGGCTGTCTTTCAGACTTGGGCTCAAAATATTGGCCCAGATCAGTGGATATTTACTTGGCTAAGTTGGGCCTGGGAGTTGGAGGAAATATTATTGGGCCAATCAGAAATAGTTGGCCTGAAAATCAAAGAGGCTACAATTGCAAGAGTAAATATTGTTGTTTTGGGCTACGAGTGCAAGGCATATGCAGCAGCCATATTGGGCTACACAAGATATTATTTGGACTATTTTTAAGTTTTTTAGCTAGTTTTAGTAGATTTTCATTTTGCTATATCGCTATTGGGCCTGACAAGCTCAATTTTGATAATAGATCTTATGTAGTCTCAAAGTTTATCGTCCTAGTTAGTAGGATAACATTCATGTTTTATTTTTGCTATTATTATTAATAAAATTACTACTAGGTATCCAACCTAGTAGTTAAATTTGGTAATAAAAAAAATTATATAATTGAGCTAGTAAAGTCATGGGTAATCATTATCTTCGAAAAATTTCGGAATCCGGGCACGTGGGACTGAGGGAAAATTGGTCAACTTTTCGAGTGGAGTTGGGAATTTATATAATTTGAATTGTTAGAAAGTATTAGAGTATATTTTCATTAGTTTGCCGATATTTGGCTAGTTTCGGAGCCTTATGCAACTATTTGAGTCATCGGAAGGGCTTGAAAGTCGGTTATGAAATATCGGAGCGAGGTAAGTCTCCTTTCTAACTTTGTGAGGGGAAATTTTCCCCATAGGTGAACTAAATGAATACATGCTATTAATTGCGGGGGCTACGTACGCAGGAGGTGACGAGAGTCCGTGCGTAGCTACTAATATGCTTATGTCCGGGTAGTCTAGGACCTACTAGCATGCCTTACTTGTTGAACTTGTGATCTTGCCAGCAATATTAGACCGTTAATATGATCGAAATAGTAATTGAATACCTAAGAAGGTTAGAGTTCATTTTTCTTAATCATTTAGAAAGAGAATTTATTCTTCCTTGCGTAATTGTGCTCCGGATAGATCTGTAATATTTGAAAACCTCATCAAACTTGGAAATTGAATTTCCAGAAATGATTTAAATACTATCTTCATGTTCACTTAAAGAGAATTTTATCATTTTCTTGAGAAACTGTTTTCCTGATTAAAATGTGGCTTTATTATGTGAATACGTGTACATATGATCACATGAGTCGCATGTATGATTCGCGAGCAGGATAGCCTTATTATTATTATGTTGATCGCGTCGCATGATCGATTCGCGAGCGGGGAAAATATATGCATCTATGGTTCGATTCGTTCGACCCTCGGCATTGCACAATTTATTATTGTTGGTCCGCGCCGTTCGACCCTCGACATTTTCTTGGGCATGATAAATTCTGCGTATTTCCTGTGATTTATACATGTTTATTGGCCTAAGGAGTTTTGAATTGCAAGAAAAAATGAAGGAGAATTGATGTGTTAAATGTGAAATAAGTTGATATTCTTTATCCCTGATTATTATTAAATTGCCTATGATACTCATGCTTAGCACCTCACTTGATTACATTTAACCGACTTATAGAAAGTGTCTAATTCGACCTCTCGTCACTACCTCTCTGAGGTTAGGCGGGATACTTACTGAGTACATGTTATTTTCGTACTCATGCTACACTTGTTGTGCAGGTTTATTGCACAGGTACCTTCATAGCGATGCAACTGCTTTGGAGACTTAGGCGAGCTGCATCATCCGGAGGCGATCCGCAGCTGATAGAGTCTCCCTCGTATTGTATTCATTTTATTCTTGTTTTCCTTGTCCAATTGTATTTCGGACAAGCTTTGTAGTATTTGTGAAATTTTTAGAAATTGCTCATGTACTTGTGTCACCGGGTTCTGGGTTTTGTTTGGGATTAATTTAACAAATATAATGGTTTACCTGTTGCATTTATTTAATAAATTCTTTTTTTTTCGTTCATTGGGTTGTAAGTGAAAGGTAGCGATTTCGAAAATATTAAAACAAGAATTTCTTTCAACTAATTAATTATTGGCTTGCCTGACGGTGGTGTTTGGCGCCATCATGACCTTAATAGATTTTGGATCGTGACAACATGGTATCCGAGCACTATGTTCCCTTAGGTTTCACGAGTCATGAGCAAGTCTAGTAGAGTCTTGCGGATCGGTACGAAGACGCCAATACTTATCTTCGAGAGGCTACATGGCTGTTAGGAGTACTTCCCTTCTTGATTCCTCATAGTGCGATTTTATTCCTTTGAGTCTTATGCCTATGTTTCTTCCTACTCTATCTTATACGTCGCAAAGTGCTTGCTATGAAACGTGGATTTGAAGAATTTTAATGATACTATGGTGTGGTGCGGGATGTTTCTCCCTGCAAAGTTGATTGAGGCTATTGTCGTTGCTCTGCGGAAGAGTAATATGTTGTTTCAGCCAGTAGCTGTGGTTATGAGAACTTTGAGGCTATGCTCAGATTGTTATGATGCTTACGATTGGTTATCGCGCGCTGTTGATATGATGGTATAATGCTTGCCCATATGTTGGGGTGATGAATGGCTTGAAGGGAGGTCTTCACAGGGCGTGATTTCGAGATTTCAGTATTTTAGTTCCGGTGAAGGAAGGGCAATTGGACTATGAATGTTAAAGTCTGGGGGATAAAGTAATAAGACTTAGTGTTATCAAGCGAGGTGGAGTTTTCCTCTGTGATGTGGTATCGCTGTTTTGATCGAATAGAATCTGTTAAGTTCGTCGGTGCTATGGTTTCTTCGAGTGTATGGGGGTCAGAGTATTGTGAAGGAGTATTGAAGAAGCGCCTGTCAGAGACCGTGAGGTGCGGTGGTTCAGTACTGGATAAGTATTGATAATGAAGGCAGCTCAAGAAAAATGATCTTTGATGTCACGACCCGAAATCCCACCTTCGGGCCATGACTGCGACTAACGGCGAACCCACTAGACAAGCAAACGATTGAACTAAATAAAACTCATTAACAACAAAAAATGAACAAGATAACTAAGGCATCGATGGTCCGCAATGTGAATGTTAACAAATAACCAAAATATAACATAGCAATTTCGAAATAAAACCCATATACAAATCCCAGAACTGGTGTCACATACTCGCGAACTGTCTAAGAGATTACTAAAAACAAAGGTCTGAAAATAAGTACATAGGACTGTCTTTGAAATATAAAGTAAGACAGAGCTGAAAGTGAAGAGTAGAAGGTGACGCCAAGGCCCACGAACGTCTGCGGGTCTACCTCGATGTCTCCTGTATGAACTGATGAGATGCTCCGACCGTCAGTGATCACCGGGTCCGGCTGCGTAGTCTGCACAACATAAAGAAGTGCAGGTGTAGCATCAGTACAACCGACCCCATGTACTGAGTAAGTGCCGAGCCTAACCTCGGCGAAGTAGTGACGAGGCTAGGACCGACAACAATATATGTACCTGTGCAATTCTATATAATAACAGGAAAAATGTCGACGGAAATAAGCAAGTAAGACAGATACGGGGAGAACATGCTGGGGGTAAAAGGGGCAACAAAATGCTAGCACGGTAGAACAGGGTAATAACTGAAATGTAAAGATAAAGGCAGGAATTTAACTTCTCAAAAAGATAATGAACAACATAAGGCACGGCATGTCGCCTCGTGCATAACCTCACAATCACTCGGCACGGAATGTCCCCTCGTGCGTATATAATAACACTCGGCACAGAATGCCCACTTGTGCGTATATGTAAAGACACTCAGCACGAAATGTCCCCTCGTGCATAACCTCACAATCACTTGGCACAGAATGTCCCCTCGTGCATAACCTCACAATCACTCGGCACGGAATGTCCCCTCGTGCGTATAAAATAACACTCGGCGATTAACATGGCATGTCCCCTCGTGTGATAAGTAACAAACAGTCGGCACGGCATGTCCCCTCGTGCGACAAATAATAAAACAAAGCAACAATATAATGTGAAAGTCAACATTAAGAAGTCTCAAGTGCATGGAAATGCTCAATAAAATTCTATTGTCCCGGCAAGGAGAAATCATCAATTACAAACTCAACAAATGCCCGACAAGGGTCTCAGCTATAACCAACCTCGCGTCAAAAATACAATTTCACAGTGTAAGCCTGAACTGAAACAAATAACTCAATAACTCCCCACGACATGAAACAACATCAAGGTATCACTACTAATTCACCAATTAGTCATAGTACGGGGAATATTAAGAACACAGTAAGTTTCATCACAATTGACTCACGGGCATGCTTGACCGTAACATATAGGCACTCGTCACCACGCCTATACGTTGGACATGAGTTACACATAGAAAATAAGACTCTATACGTAATCCTTCAAGCTGAGGTTAGGCCAAACACTTACCTCGACTCCAAAAATGCAAGTCAAGCCACAATCACGACCTTCCCTCTCGAATCCAACTCCGAATCGGTAATATCTAGACATAATGGATTTATTAACATCAATAAGTACTCAATAAACCAATTCCCAAGCCTAATTAAACATTTCCTACTACTCTTCCAAGAATACTAAAATTCGACCCCGGGCCCACACGTTCAGATTTTCGAATATACATGAAAGAATCAATTACCCGGAGCCTAAGGATCGAATTTATGTGATTTATAAAAGAATTCATGGCCTAACATGGAAAGTCACAAAATCCTCAAGAACCCTAAAATTACTACCTAATTCTACGATTTTTAGATGATTTAGTAGTGAATTTAACTAGGAATTAAATGTTTAACTAGAAGTTTATGGGGTTTAACTTACCTCTTACAGTGGGTGGTCGTGGGAGGTGCTGCCCAAGCTTGGTTGCTCTCTAATGGAAGTTGATGGTGGGTAAAATGAAGAAAAACCCGTAATTTGGACACTTAAAAGAGGCTGGCACCAGCGGACTTTTGGCAAGGGGGCTGAGGATCGCACATGCGGAGGGATTTCCGCACCAGCGGACCCGCTCCTGCGGAATTTTGTTCCGCACCTGCGAGGCTGGGACCGCAGGAGTGGTCCCGCACCTGCGGCTGGGCAACCGCACCTGCGGTCACACCAGCAACAGCTGCACCATTAGTTGTTTTAGCTGGTTTTTGGCCTCGTGTGGTGTCCGGGAGGCACCTGGGCCCACCCGAGCCCCCGTCCAAATATACCAACAAGTCTGTATTCATGATACGAACTCGCTCGAACTTCCGGAACATGGAAAACAACAATGAAACCTAAAATTCCACCCCAAAACCAAATTGAATCAAAATTAAGAACTTGAAATTCTAGAATTCACTTCAATGCGCCGAACCGGCCTAAACTACTCGGAATGACTTCAAATTGTGCAGACAAGTTATAACTGACACGACGGAACTATTTCCGGTCTCGGAATTGCATTCGGACCTCGGTAGCATAAAATCACATTCCTAACCAAATTTCAAGTTTTATGAACATCCTCGAAACTTTACTAACTCTAAATCTCTCATTTTGATCCGAAACCCGTCAAATCAAGTTCGTTTTAAAACAAATTTCACAGATAGGACAAATAACATATAATAAACCTGTTCCGGGCTCTGGAACCGTAATACAGGCCCGGTAACCCGACTTTCATATAATTAATCATTTTAAAAATCCTTTATTATTTCCAGAAAATAATTTTCTTTAAAAATTCTTTTCTCGGGCTTGGGACCTCGGAATTCGATTCCGGGCATACGCCCAAGTCCCATATTTTCCTACGGACCCTCAGGGACCGTCACACCACGGGTCCGAGTCCGTTTACCAAAAATGTTCACCAAAGTCAACTTTGTTCAATTATTCAATTCAAAAATCCCATTTTTATCAAATTTTCACATGGAAGCTTCCCGGCTACCTGCCTCGGGCTGCGCACGCATCTCGAGGTGAGATTAACGGAGGCTTTCAGGGCCTCAGAATACAAATTTAGCTGGAATTACTTAGGATGACCTTTTGGGTCATCACAATCTCCACCTCTAAAACCAACGTTCGTCCTCGAACGGCTCAACTTTCCCTTCTTCTCGAATCTCATCACGCCCTTCATAGGCGACACTCGAAGGAATCCCTGGTCTCCTACCATGAAAGCTAAATCTCGAACTCTACGATCTGCATAACTCTTTTGCCTGGACTGAGCTATACGAAGCCTACACTGAATAATCTTCACCTTATCCAAGGCATCGTGGACTAACTCAGAACCCAATAATCTAGCCCCCCAGGCTAAAACCATCCATTTGGGGACCGACATCGCCTACCATACAACGCCTCATACGGAGCCATCTGAATGCTTGACTGGAAACTGTTGTTGTAGGCAAACTCTGCTAAAGGCAAGAACTGATCCCATGAACCACCAAAATCAATAACACATGCCCGCAACATATCCTCCAAAATCAGAATAGTGCGCTCGAACTGTCCGTCCGTCTGAGGATGAAATGTTGTGCTCAACTCAATTTGAGTGCCCAACTCTCTCTGAAATACTCTCCAGAAATAGGAGGTAAATTGAGTACCTCGGTCTGATAAGATAGATAAGGGCACACCGTGCTATATGACAATCTCTCTCATATAGATCTGAGCTAACTTCTCTGCCGAAGATGAAACCGCCACCGGAATGAAATGTGCTGACTTGGTCAGCTTATCTACAACAACCCATACTGCATCAACCATCCTCTGAGTCCGTGGGAGTCCAGCTACAAAATCCATCGTGATACGCTCCCACTTCCACTCGGGAAGCTGAATCTGCTGCATCAAACCACCGAGTCTCTGGTGCTCATATTTAACCTGCTGACAATTCAAGCACCGAGCCACATAAGACACAATGTCCTTCTTCATTCTACACCACCAATAATGCTGCCGTAAGTCCAAGTACATCTTCGCGGCGCCCAGATGAATGGATTACCGAGAACTATGGGCCTCCTGCAATATTAACTCACGAATGCCATCAACATCAGGAACACATATACGACCCTGCAATCTCAAAACTCCCTCAGCATCAACTGTGACCTGCTTGGCACGTCCGTGCCGAACCACATCCCTAAGAGCACACAAATGACCATCCTCATACTACCTGGCACGAATACGATCATACAATGAAGAACGAGCGACGGTGNGCATAGTTCTTCTCGTGAATCTTCAACTGACGTGAAGCATAGGCTATAACTCTCCCATCCTGCATAAACACTGCACCCAGCCCAACTCGCAAAGCATAACAATACACGGTATAAGAACCTGAACCTGTGGGCAGTACCAATACCGGTGTTGTGGTCAATGCTGTCTTGAGCTTCTGAAAGCTCGCTTCACACTCCTCCGACCAT
>MDKH01182805.1:0-45365 GCA_005239495.1 Nicotiana undulata | reverse complement strand
TATATATATATATATATATATATATATATATATATTTACTTCCCTTCCCCTTTGGTCCCCTTTGCTGGGGTTGTTGCTCATTTGATAACTCGAACGCACGATCCTGGGTTGTAGGTGAAGGATGCTGACCATCTAAGCAATCTCTTTTGTCGCGGAGCGCTTAAAATTAAATAGTCGGAATCATAAGTAATGGAATCTTCTGTTGTGCATAGGGGTGTATATGGGTCGGGTTGGTTCGGATTTTCTAATTACCAAACTAAACCAATAAAAGTCGAGTTTTTTAATCTCGGTTTTTCTCGATTTTTTCGGATTTTCGGTTTTTTTGGTTTTTTTTCCGGTTTTTTTTCATAAAGTCTTCATAGTACAAAATGTAAAATTTGTGCTCCGCATATTTCTTTAATCCTAGTAAGACAGAACTATATAAGGTGTTTTCAATAAAATAACATAAATATGAGATGAGTCATTGCATTGTACTAAACTATTCAACAATAAAGATAATAAAATCGCATAAAATAAATATTATTAATAAGCCATAATGTAAACAAACATAATTTAAAATTATGACTAATAAGTACTATATTTACATGACTAACCACAAAAAGAAAAATAAGTTATACATTTTATTTAAACAATGGGAAAACTATAGATATCCAACACTATTTTCATTCATAGTACAATCGAATTGAATGTCTTTAATTAGCATTAGTATTGATTTGATTTTGGTTTAAGATCTATTTGAGTTACTAACATTTATGTACTATAAAACTTATTGGAGCATCATTTGCATCAGTACCCGCTTTTTGTGTCACGTTTTAACTTATACCCGTTTTGCAAAAAATATTGCAAGCGTACCCACTTTTCGCATAAAATTCAGGCATACGGGCCTGAAGTAGCAAATGCAATCACACAAACTTCAGCATTCTAGGCTTTTTCAAAAACTTCAGCAGAAATGCTGAAGTTATTTAGTTCATTTGTAAAATTCAGCACTAAATAAGCTGAAATTTTGCACATGCATCAGGAAGGCGGCGCCTGAAGTTGTAAAAATTAGGGTATAGGTTAAATAATTTTAAAAATATGGGTATAGGTTAAATGGGGTTGACCAAATAGGGCGCCCCGTGCAATTTCTACAATAATACGTTAAAAGATAAAACTATGAAAAAGCTTAAGAAATATTTATAAACTACACACTATCATAAATATTTTTATGCATTAAATATATTTAAAACTTCTATACATATAATGTCGGGTTGGTTTGGTTCGGTTTGACTTTTTTTAGTTAAAACCAAACCAAACCAAATATGGTCGGGTTTTTTTTCTCGATTTGACTCGAATTATCGGATTGATACGGTTTGTCGGTTTCATTTGTACACCCCTAGTTGTGCATGTATGCCTTGGCTATAATTGCCTGAAGCAGCCTACATCCATGAGAAATATTTATAACGTTTATTCGGTACATGCACTAAACCACGTTAATTTGTCATGATCATAAGGAAAATGATTGACAAACACAACGATTGAAGGAAAAAAAAAAGAATGACTACCAAATCAATATTACTGGAAAATCGAGTCGACTAGAGTGTTTTTTAAAATTACTTAAAGATTTGACAAGTAGAATGGATGGGCATCAAAGGAGAATCATTTTTTTTTTTTAAATTTGATTGAATACCAAATTAAATCTTAAACGAATGCAATTTAGGACCTTAAGAGATCTATGGTTCCATTTGTTTACACTTTTAACATCAACCAATTTGGTGACCAGAACTGCCAGGTTTTGCATACTTGAAGGACTTTTCATGTTGAATGTAATATGTAAAGGGCAAAATTAATCCAATTTTACATATTGCATCCAATTCACGTGAACAGGAGGTCACGGTTCAAGCCGTAAAAACAACCTCTAACAGAAATGCAGGGTAAGACTGCGTACAATAAATCTTTGTGATCCGGCCTTTCTCCGAACCCCGCACATAACAGGAGTTTAGTGCACTAGGCTGCCCTATCCAATTCATAAATACATGCTCTATCTTTCTTCTTATTTTGCACCACAAGATACACCTTTTCTTGGGGCGCATTTCATTTTTTATTCCCCTATTAAAGAGGAAATACCAACATAAGCATGTCTTCTTTTTTTTTCTTTTTACTTTTTTAAATTTATAAGCTATCTGGAATTTACTAGGGGTCAAATGGTTTTATTGGTCTTTTAATTTTATGACCTTATTACTATTTTTTTTCATATATAGAGGATTTGCTTTTACACATAAAGGATATATATTTTATATGTAAGAGATATAAAAGAATATTTTTTAATAGTAAAAGACATAACCCCTGACTCCATCTGTTGGGATTAAACTGGATTTGTTATTGTTGTTGTGAAAGACATAAAAGCCTTTCAGTACTCATTCTGGCAAGGCCCTTCAATAATGGGGAAACTTGTTGAAAGATACTGTATTTTTAGGTAATAAACGCACGTTTGACAATGGATGAAAAAGCATTTTTGGAACAGGGGTATTTGAGTATTTTCAACAAGTAGTTAGGACTTGGGAGATATTATGCGTTGACAGGTTCAGACGGTAGGGGCAATTTAGGTAATTAGTGTTGTGACCCACACGTTATCATCATGGACACGAGTTTGTCGTTTTCTGGACAATAGTTTTTTATAATTAAAAAAAGAAGAAGATTATTATAAAGTTTAATTTCCATAAATCAATTATAAGTTAAATAATACATTTTTGTTTACATTTGAAATTTTATTGGTATATTCAACACAAGAATAATTTAATATTTGTACTAACAGAATATAAAATTAGTAATATCTATATTCTATAGTAATGGACGATCACATTTACGCCAAGGTAAAACTTAGTTTTACATCCAATTATATTAATTTACTATGATTAAGATATAAATTAAGGTGGAATATGCTTTAATTAGGAATATAATTTAGTAAGAAGAGTATATATGAAAATGTTTCCTTTACATTGTGTTAGTCGAGATCGATAGTGTACAGGTCGTCCATGAACATTATCTTTATCATCAAAAGAACAATAAAAAATAGGAAACTAGTTCAGCTTTTCTCTGTCTTCACATTCTCTTCCTTTATATAGAATCAAATTTTCGTCTAGCTTTTCCATTTACCGACTTTTACCCCTTTTCTTTTATTTTTTTCCCTTTTTCTTTCTTCCATTGAAATACATCGACCTATATTTCTTGATATTCCAAATATTTAAGGAAAGTCAGATATTTTTTCAGATTGTTTTCTGATGGGTAATTGTTTAGGTTCATCAGCTAGAGTTGATGCCACTCTCAGTTCTCAAAACATATCTGGTACTTTCCCTTTTTTATTGTATTCTTGTTCTTGCTATGCTCTTATCTGTGTTAAAGAATTTCTTTTTTTTTTTTTTTTTTTTGCATATTGTTATCTGCCTTAAGATGGGGGTGTGATTTAGTTTTTTCCCTTTTTATTGTTTGTGATATAATCTTGAATGGTTTTTGATTAATTTATGAGCAGCAGCAGATTCTATTATATGAATCCTCAATATTCATTCATTTTCATTTGAACCCATTTTAATTTTCATACTATTGGGTAAATTAGAGTTCTATGATCTGTACATGTTGTACTGATGTCAGTACAACTCTCTAAACAAACTAAAAAGACTCCTAGAAAGCTGGAAGTTATTAAGTACTTATTTAATCCCTCTTTATTGTGACTTTGGTTTAATAAGTGGGAACTCAATGTTTTGGTGTATAAAGCACACATCTTTTAACTTATTTTGATTTGAGAAGATAATTAGGTATGGGATACTCGTAGGGTTTTGATTGTTCATTGCCAACATTTGTTTGAATTTTGTATAATACCATTGTTTGTGTTGGCTACTTGTGTGTTTCGGTTTAAACAAAGACCGGGTTTTCTGTTAGCTATTTGAACTTCTTTTTTCGCTCTGTTTGTTTTTGGAACTTGTAGATGGCTTCATTTATTAGATGATTGCTTGAGGTGAACAACGAGGCTTTATAACGAGTTCTTACCTGCAACATTGCGATAATATTGCCAATCATTAAAGCTGGGTGCTTTTTCTAGGTTATGTCAAGTTAAAATAAAGTACTTGTAGCTTTGAATGTTAACTGAAACTGATATAATGACGAATTCTCTGGTCTGTCGTTCCATGTACTACCATAGAATATGGAAAGGGAGATTTTACTGCAGTTTTTGTTGCTACAAGAAAGTCTCAGTTGAGATTGTTAATGACATGTTCAAGTGAAGCTTTTAGAATAAAACTTAATGACTTGACTGAATTTACAAGGAGATGGTCGGCAATTGTCAAAGATGAAAGGTTAAAGGAAAGGGAGAATTCGCATTTGCAGCTTAAGTTGATCAATGCCAATTGAAAGCCCTTAACTTGGAAACTTTTAACTATCAGAAATGGGCTATGCTGCATGTATAGATGCTTGTGGAATAAGATGATTCTTTTTTAAGGTTACGGATGATTAGCTTTTCACCTTTATGGAATGAGTGATTCTCTGACTTTTGCATTTGCTCATGTTACATTTGATTACCGTGAATATATGTGACTTTATATGTCAGTCATAGTATCTTCGTTGATGAACACATAACTGCGGCCAGGCAAAATGTTTTCTCAATCTTTATAGTTATATGAACATCAGTTATCAAGAGATAGTTATACTGGAATATTTCTTCCAGTTGCTAATTTTTGTTACACGTATGACATTTTACTACTATATAGACAAGATGCTTGTTGATGAATTACATAAACTAGCTTCAGTTGATTAGAGTGTAACTGTTGGCAAGCACACCTTTTGTCCAATCTATATAGTTTTATGAGTGTACTTTCTTCTGGTTACAAGTTTGAGGCTTTTCTGGGTTAATCATGATTAGATTGTTACCACCAGTGGCGAAGCTAGGAATTTTTCCAAGTGTATTCAAATTTAAAAGAAGTGAAAAAAATTCCCGACAAAGGGTGTTCAATATGTGTTATATACCTCTAAAACGTAATATTTTACCTATATACACAATGCAATTTTTCGACGAAGGGTGGTCAACTGACCACTTATGTGACCATGTGGCTTCGCCACTGGTTACCACATGTGACTGAGCAATGCTATTTCTGCTATTCTATCTTGCAGCTTCAGGAGCCTCTAGGATTCCCAGCAGAACCAGCAATTCCTCTGTTTTATCAAGTCTAAGTATTCCATCTTATAGTCGGAAAAGCAGTGTTGATACACTTTCTACTCCAAGATCTGAAGGCGAAATTTTGTTTTCCCCCAATGTTAAGTCCTTCTCATTTAGTGATTTGAAAAGTGCAACAAGGAACTTTAGACCTGACAGTCTTCTTGGCGAAGGAGGTTTTGGTTATGTTTTCAAAGGATGGATTGATGAACATACTCTTACTGCTGCAAAGCCTGGTTCTGGAATGGTCATTGCGGTCAAGAAGCTGAAGCCAGAAGGTTTTCAGGGTCACAAGGAGTGGGTGGTATGTCCTCTGCAGATTTCCAACTTAAATAACTTATTACTCTTGTTGGCCTAGTAATTGACGGCAAATGCTTTGCAGACTGAAGTCAATTACCTTGGGCAACTTCGTCATCCGAACCTGGTTAAGCTCATTGGGTATTGTATAGAGGGAGACGACCGACTATTGGTGTATGAGTTCATGCCTAAAGGAAGCTTGGAGAACCATTTGTTTAGAAGTATGTCTGCTCACTACCTAAGCTTTCCCCCTTCCTTTTCTTTGGGTTTTCCGTGCTATAACAGTTTCAAGTATGTTGATCTCCCTTTACTACCTTATTGCTGGATCTCCCTTTCACTGAATCGATCCTTTGCTGCTAGTTTTCTTGGTTTTTCCTTAATTTATTTTGCCCTAGTCCTGGGTGGAGGGAGAAGTTCTCTTGGACAAGATTAACAAATGTAGGTTCGTCGTGTGATTAATTTTCTTTCGAAATCTCAGGATTGTTTCATATATCATAAATTCGTTATACAAAGTCTTCTGAATTAGTGTAGGAAGAGGTGTAACCTTTTCCCTCACAAGATTAAGATTTGGTCCTTCTGAATACATGAGACTGTTTTTATCTACTGCTGCCTGTTTTAGGGCCGTAGGAGCTGTTTGCTATTAATCAAATGAGAGGCAAAAGTAAGAAACCATAAACTAAAAGAAAACCAAATATCTAATTCCATGTCTAGGACACTTTCTGTATTCCAACTCTGTAAGGTGGCGACGTTACAGGGAAATTGCCTCAAACCGTTTGTTGATTTTGTTAAATTGGCTCCATTATTTCTTTCCAGTGAATCCTTTTGTTGGTCTTCTTTGTGATATAAGTAGTCAAACAGTGTTGAGGAAACTTGGTTAACTCTGTGATGATTGTTGGTTCAATCCATGTGGTGTAAGTTACAGTCCTTGCATGAAATGGATAATATTGAATATCCAAGTGAAACTTGTATTATATGTGGATATATGAGTTGGTGGTAATTCTTGGAATCTTGTTTAACAGGAGGGCCTCAGCCTCTGACTTGGTCAACAAGAATTAAGGTGGCTATTGGTGCTGCGAGAGGCCTTGCTTTCTTACATGACGCTAAAGAACAAGTTATATATCGGGATTTTAAGGCTTCTAATATTCTTCTAGATGCGGTAGGCATTAAGCTTTGAGATAAGCTCATAAATCCAGTTGCCTTTCTTTAAAATTAACTGTGTTAGGCGCATTTAGAACTAGTAATAGCTTAATATCTTTCTGTGTTCTGTGATTGCAGGAATTTAATGCAAAGTTGTCTGATTTTGGTTTGGCCAAGGCAGGCCCAACTGGTGATCGCACTCATGTATCCACTCAAGTGATTGGTACACAAGGCTATGCTGCTCCAGAATATGTTGCTACAGGTTAATACTTTTGCTATTTCCTTAGCTATATTGAACATGAGAACATCACAATTTGATTGTCCTTGAGAGAGATAAAATTTTACAGGATTTTTTGTCTAAAACATTGAAAAAACTGTGATTCTGGAACGTTTAATCTACATGGTTTTGGCAACTTCTACAAATTCAATAAAGGTAATGTTTTGCCAGTTAGGTGTCCCTCACAGATTAGTGGGGAAAAAAATGCTATCCTCCCTTTGTTATGCCATTTTCAACTTGAATATTGAGAAAAGGTAATATTGTTGGACATATATTGTAAACCTTTTTTGTGTGGAAGTACTAAGAATGTCGTTAGTCCCCAATTTTACTAGTCCTTAACAAGTTATAAGAATGCTCCGTATTCACAGAGAAGAGAACGATTGGTTTCTTGTCACAAGTGAGGATAACTTTATGTAGTCACTCACTTTGCAGGACTAAGCATGATGATTATATTCTTCAATAAATCTGATTGCTGGAATTCTGTTCTTGATATTGTTGGTTATGATTTTGTACTTGCTGTCCGCTAGGTCGATTGACATCAAGAAGTGATGTATATAGCTTCGGGGTTGTATTGCTTGAACTATTATCAGGACGTCGTGCTCTCGATAAAACAAAGGTTGGTGTAGAGCAAAATCTTGTGGATTGGGCAAAGCCATATCTAGGGGACAAGAGGAAGTTGTTTCGAATTATGGATACCAAACTAGGGGGTCAGTATCCTCAGAAAGGAGCATATACAGCTGCTAACCTTGCTTGGCAATGTCTAAGCAATGAGCCGAAGCTAAGGCCACGTATGTCTGAGGTGTTGGCTTCTCTTGAAGAGCTTCAAGCACCAAAAGGTGCTAACAAAATCTCTCGGATTGAGCATCGATCCACTTCCAGCTCTGTTCCAGTTTCTCCATTTAGACATCGTTCATCAATCAGCATGACACCTTCTGCCTCTCCATTACAGGCCTATCACAAGTCTCCACAGGGAAGGTGACTCCAAGAGAATAAACTTGTATTTGGTTGTCATTGTAAATGTTTCCTATATGTAACAAATTTTGTTGTGTAGATGCTTTCACATGTATAACTAACAGATTGTTCCATGTAAAATGCGGTTATCATCAGTCTGTGACCTACTGATAGATAGAAGTTAGCTCTTTTGCTCTTTGGCTGCAACGGGTCTTGTTTTCAATGTGGCATATCACCTTCTCTGCCGACATGGAACTATGCAAACATTATGAGTTTGTTTACAGAAGTATCTTATCCTCCTCCTATCCTACTAATCTGTACTTGTCTACAGAAGTTAGCCGAGTCTATACTGACCTGGATATTGACTTTAAATTTTCGAACTTTAGGGCACAATGTCTTGAAGTTTTTTATTATTATTAAACTATCCCCTACTGGGGTTTGTATGTTTCATAAGAACAAAGGATTACAAAAGAGATGTCCTTGCCCCTGAAATTACAACATAAGGATAACTGGCTATCAAATTTGGTTCTAATACTTGGCATCTGGTTCTTGTCTAGTTGGAAAGGGCCTTTGGCACCTTTAGGGAGTTGTTGGAAAGTGAAGAAGTATGACTCTGCTGTAGAAGTGGTTGCGAACTTAGCTAGGTAGTCCGCTGCTTGATTCGCCTCTCTAAAGCAGTGCACCACATTCACATCAGCATCCTGGATCATCTGACAAGTGCTTTCTATGATATTGTTCAGTTTATAATTGTTGGTTGTGTTATCTTTGATCATATTTGCCACGATCAAAGAGTCCAGCTCCAAAGTGAAACCTTTGTATCCATTTTGAACACACCAGTTGCAACCAAACCAAGCAGCTTGAGCTTCTATGTAGTTGTTGCTACACCCTTGAGTTGAAACTGAGAAAGCCATAATTAAGTCCCCTTGTCATCCCTAAGAATTCCTCCAATCCCAATTTTTCCATTTTCCTTAATGAAGCTGCCATCCGTATTCATTTTAATGTAGTCTTCGTCCGGTTTGTTCCATTTGACCACAATAGATTTTGGAATAGGCTGCAGTTTTAGAACTGTGTCACAGTAGTTGTTCCATGGCATGGAGAGCTTACAAACAGGGAAAGTCTTGGCAACCACAGCTCCAATGGTCCAGAGAACTTGATGCTCCATTCTAATCAAGTTGAACTTCTTTTGACTGCTGTATTTGCAAGAGCATCTCTCTTTCTAGATTATCCAGCAAATAATAATGGGGGAGATTTGAAGAATCAACTTGCGAACTGCATTTCGCTCCTTAACCTGCCACCACTTGTTAATGGTATATCTAACTGCCCTTTGATGATGTATAATTCCTAATGGAGATCCTATTAGTTTCCAGATATAACTAGCTGCTTCTCCTTCCATGAACACATGTTGAATGGATTCATTTTTAGGAGTAGCACAACAATTACATCTAGAAACTATATTTCTTCCAAAGTTGACTATCACATCATCAAAAGATAGTTTTCTATACCATAATCTCCAAGAAATAAAAGAAATTTTAAAAGGAATAGAGGGATGCCATACCATAGCAGATGCTCCTTTAGTTTGCTTTTCCAGATGAGTTGCCTGGTAGTCTTGTTTGAGTATCTTCCATCAAGTGAAAGATCCCAATAAATCTTGTCTGGTACAGAGTAATTCCCAATTTCGATTTCCTTTATGTGTTGAACTATTGAACTAGGTAGAGTATCTTGAAGTTTGATGATGTTCCATTCTCCATTCTGGATGAATTCCTTGACAAGAAGCTTAGAGCTTTTGTATATACCAGGGGCCAAGTTGGCAAGAAGACCTTTACAGGTTCAATTGTCCCACCAAAAACTTGAGTTACCTGCATTAATATGCCAAATCATGTGTTGTTGTGCAATGTTTCTTACCTTTGTTAGCTGTTTCCATGCATGAGAGTTGCCAGAAGACCATTGCTTAGCAACTGGGTGGGCTCTAATACGATATTTGTGCTTGAGAAAGTTAGCCCACAGGGATGGGGATGTTCTGAATCTCCACCATCTCTTAATAGCAAGAACCTCACTGATATCTTCCATATTGCTAATTCCTATACATCCCTCATCAAGAGGGAAGCATAGGTTCTTCCATGATCTCCAATGGTATTTTTTATGGTCCCCCTCAGAGCCCCAGAAAAAATTGGCAAAATATTTCCTTAGAAGGTGAAAGGTGGCTTTAGGAGGGTTCATAGCCGAGAGAGTATAAACAGGAATAGATTGGAGGACACTTTAATAAGGACAAGCCTACCACCAGAGGATAGCATCTTACCATGCCAACCATTGAGTTTTTTTATGACCTTATGGAGCAAATGGTCAAAATAAGTAATTTTCTTTCTTCCAACATAAAGGGGGCATCCAAGGTAATTAAAAGGAAATTCCTTGTCTAATAAACCTGTACAGTCTCTCATTCTATTAATATGAAGAACACAAGTGTTGGGGGCAGTCAGAAAGAAACTTTTATCCCTATTAACAATCTGACCAGAGCTCCTCTCATAAGCCTTTATAACATTAATAATCAGCTCAATAGAGGTATTGTTACCACTACTAAAGATAATAATGTCATCTGCATAGGCAAGATGGTTAATAACAGGCCCTTTAGAAGGCATAGAGAAAGGATAAAAGTTTCCATCATGGTTAAGATTGTTCAGAGATCTAGACAGAACATCAGCAGCTAGAATAAATAAAGAAGGGGATATAGGGTCCCTTTGTTTCAGTCCCTGTGAAGATGTAAAAAATCCAGTTCTGTTGCCATTAATAATTATAGAGTACCAGATTTCAGAAATAAGATTATTGATCAAATCAATCCAAACTTCTGAAAACCCAAATTTCCTAAGAACCGATGTGACAAAGACCCATGACATTCAATCGTAAGCTTTTGCCATATCTAACTTGATAACAATATTTCCGCAAATATTTTTTCCATAAATGTTTTGAGTTATTTCTTGCGCCAAAAGGACATTTTCAGTGATCAATCTATCTTTCACAAAGCCCGTTTGATTTTCACAAATAAGTTTTGGAAGCAAAGGGTTTAGTCTTTTTGAAAGAATTTTCGAAACAATTTTGTTGGTAAAATTTGAGAGGCTGATAGGCCTGAAGTCAGAAAAATTAGTCGGAACATCAATCTTTAGAATTAAAACAAGGCAAGTATAGGAGTAGAATTTAGTAAGTTTTTTTACCATTGAAGACCTCCCTGACAAATGCAACAATATCATGCTTGATGATATCCCAACAATGATGAAAGAAAGTACCATTATACCCGTCAGGACCAACAGTACTATCAACACTTAAATTGAAAACAACATCCTTGATTTCACTTTCATTAGGAATTGCAGAAATCATCAAGTTCTCTTTATCAGAAATGCAATTAGGGATACATGTCAAGAGGTCGGGGTTGAGCGTTGGCTTGGGAAGATTGAATAGGGACTCAAAGTGTTTGACAACCGCCTTAGCTATACTGTTATCATTGTTAATCCATTTTCCTCTGTGATTTCCAATTATGTGAAGTTGGAGTCTTCTTCGCTTTTCTCTAAGGAGGCTGTAGAAGTACTTTGAGTTACTATCTCCCTCCTCGAACCATTTGGTTTGAGTTTTCTGTCTGAGTAAGGATTCCTGTTTTCTCAGCCATTGAATGTATTCTGCATAGGGCTTATTAACCTCTGTTCTACTGCTATCCGTATTGGAGTTGGAGTCAATCTCATCTAGGAGTTGAACCTCGGCTTCCCATTTAATGACTTGATCATTGATGTCCCCTATTTCTTCTCTGGACCATTTACTTAACCTGTTTCTAAGCATATTCAATTTAGATTGTAGAATCCACATTGCATTACCAGTAATATTCGACTCCCAAACCTCTTTGATAGTGTTCAAGAAATATTTTTGTTGACCCAAAAATTTAAAAACTTGAAATAACTAACATGGTTGTGGTTGTTGTTGAAGCACTTCATGATTAAAGGACTGTGATCCGAACCCGTTCTCGCAAAGTGTTTAACTAAATTATTCTGAAATTGTTGAACCATAGGTCTTTGATGAAAATTCTGTCTAACCTTTTCCATACTCTTTTGCGAAGACTCCAATTATTACACCACGTGAACTTTGGGACAGAGAAACCTAGGTCAGTAACCCCGCAAGTATCCATACCGTTAACGAATTCTAAACTCCTATGAATTATGTGAGGACCCCCTAGTTTCTCATCAGGATCCATAATCACATTAAAGTCTCCCCCAATACACCATGGGCCATAAATGATATGACTATCCTCCACCAAACTATCCCACAAGTCTTTCCTCTCAACTGCCGTGCACTTGGCATATATGGTAGTGATGTACGAGCTATGTTGACAGTTGTTGACATCAAACTTGATGGTAATATGTTGATCGTCCTCAACAATCGTCGTATGGGTATCATTGTTGTTCCAGAAGCACCAAATGTGACCACTGTCATTGGAACTACTATGTTGAAAACCAAGGAATTTCCTATAACCCTCGATTTTCTCTTTATCAGTGAAAGGCTAAAAAATAGCTACAAATTGAGCCTTATTAATGTTGCATAAGTGTTTCAGCCTGTGAATGGCTTTTTTGGTTCTCACAGCTCTAATGTTCCAAAAAATTGTACTAATCATTAGTTGTGGGGGAGGTGTTTTGTATATGACTTCTTGTGAGTGAAGGATCATTTCTAGCCTTGTGTCTTGTTTTGGATCCTCTGACGCGAGATCTTCCTCTTGTCTCATTGCTATTTTGAGCAGTTTTTTCAGCATTCACTTTGGCTTTATTTTGGTCATTTGTCCTGTGTTCAGCATCACTTGACTTAAGTTTTGTTTTGAGGGATTAGCATTAGCAGCATTTAGGTCAACTATCAATTGAATCCTCGGATGTTTGATAATCTCTGAGGGGAGGCTCGAAGAGATGCAACTATCTGTGACAAGAACCTCCTGGTTCCCTTGGTTTTCAGTGTTAATAGCAATTTTGTTTTCTGTGCCATGTTGGTTCTTATTACCAACCATAACAACTTCTTCAGACCCTTGCATCCGATCATTTTCTATGTTCTCAACCTTAGACATTGAGAGTTGTTGTTGCCATTGGTCCGAGCTGTTGAGTAAGCCTTGTGTTTGAAGATGTTCTTCTAAGGCTTTGAGAGATTGATCATTCTGACTAGAAGTTGAACTCTTGGTCTGTTGTTTCCTGTGACTTTCCTGTGAGATAGCTGGTTTGAATACTACTTTACTCTTCTTTTTTGGCATTCTTTTGATTGTTGTTCTTCTTTTTTTTCTTCACCTTTTTTTCATCAAAGAGATCACCTTTGTGTACAGAGATGGTATTAGCTTGGGGTTGAATTGCCCCAGTGATCTGGTGCTTTTCCTTAGCATTATTGGTTTTTAGTTCTTTGTGTTTGATGTTGATCTCCTTTCCATTTGCCCCAGTTGTTTTAGCCTGATGTTGTTTTTGTTCCTCCTTAATCGTGTTACCAGTGACCATTCCAGAAGTTCCAGCTATAAGTCTCGTTTCCTGATTTTCATTATCCGCTTCCCTGTAAACTTCAGTGCTGGCTTTCTTCTCCAAAAATCTGCAATTTGTCATGTTGTGCCCCAACTTCCTACAGTGTTTACAAAACATTGGGACTCCTTCATACTCTAGCTTTTGAATAAGACCCTGTAGAGACGAGTCTTCATCCTCTGATCCAACCCAAACATAATCAATTTGTGGTTTAAGGAGGTCAATTTCGACTCAAGCTTTAGCCATGCTTGGTCTTGTTTTACCACTAGTCGCTACATCCAAAGTCAGTGGGGGTGCCAATAGAGCTTAGGATTTGTTTCACACAATGCCATGACTGCATATTATACGGGAGGCCAGGGAGGAGGACCCATACTGGAACAATAGGCTGTCTTCCTCTGGTTTGAAGTCAGAGGGCCATTTTTGAAGCCACATTTGTCTTCCTTCAATCTCTATTACTCTTCTGAACCATATAGATTTGAAGTCCTCCTCAGTAGTGAAATCGAGAAACACATTGAAATTATCGAAGACCCCAATTTTGACATTCCCTTTAAGAGAGAATTGTTCTCTAAATCTTGACCTTATCTTCTCAATTTGAGGTCTGGTTTTCAAGAATCTACCGACAATAGTATGTTTACATTCTTTCGCCATAATTCCATAGTATTCCTTATATTTGAAGATGATTGCCGACATCCCATTGTGTGTGGTTTGCCGGGCTACCACTGATTCACGAGGGTGCCGTGCCGGTGCCCTAGACGGACCAACGATACCAGAAATTGTGTTTGCATAGGAAGGTTTGGGGGGAATTCCTTCTCCTATCTTGTTCTCCGCACCTGGGGGGAGAGAATGGTGTTCCGGACGCGCCAGATCGGCACTGCCCGGAGGCTCCATTCGACGACGCGTGAATTTCAGACACTTATCTAGCCGTTGGAGAGAGTAAAGTACTAGAGAGAGAAATTTTGTAACGTTAGGTTTTCATAGATGTCTTGAAGTTTGAACTTTGGGGTTTAAACTCTAGAATGTCATGTCCTGAAGCTTGAGCAAAATTGACTAATCTTTAAATATATTGTACACCGTGGATATATCTGGCTACCTGGAGTCATTTCCACACATTAAATTCATAAACAAAACAAACATGTGTTACAGAAATGCATCTTTGATGGTGCTATTTTTCGAAGTGTTCAGTTTTGACCACTACTATCTCTTGAAGTTCAATGTTTCCATAGATAAATCATAAAGCAAAGAGAAACCATGAACCCGAATAGAATGGGGAAAAGATTGTGAAGAAGTAATCTTATCTTTACCCTGGACAACAGGAGCAGTTTTTCAAAATTGACGAGCTACGTTGTCCTTAATAAAGTTTGAGACGTGAAATGTAATATGTCCTTTAGAATATTTTGATCAAAATAACAAGGCATTATGTAAAAGCTAACAAATCAAACTTTAAATGACATAAATAAGATGACAAAACTGAAATATACCAACAGAAAATTTTATAAAGTCGGTTGGTCAATTGACCTATATTCATTAAAACCTACTAGTATAAAAGAGAGTACAAAACTATCAAGAGAGAAAATTCTCCCCTTATACATAACTCTCAAAATTCTAAAAACTAAATATTGTGAATGGTGTTGTATTGTTGTGTGAGAAGAAAAAATTCTCAGTTTTTAGAAGTGTAAAAACTTTTCCTTTAAGAATTCTATTCCAACAACAGAACTTTTTCTACCTAGAAAAGTAATTTTAATTATAGTAAAAAGTAAGGACAAACACTAACAAATCTCACCTTGGCCGAAATTTTCTGTCAAAATATATTTGATCCGCCTTGCTCACGTAATCTTCTACAGATGATTATTGCTTAACATGTTTAAAAATATGGTTAAGAATATTATGGATTAAAAATAGTTAAAATTGGTATTGGTTTAAAATTACTATTTGTTGGATTTGTAATAACAAAGTGTCGTGCAAAAGCTAACAAAGTAAATTTTGAATGACAATAAATAATACAGATAAAATTTAAATATACCAAAAGAGAATTTTATAGTTTGGTCAACTGACCTACTAATATAAAAGAGATAACAAAATATCAATAGAATTTTTCCGCTAAATATGATTCTCAAACCCTTAAAGGACTATGATGTAGATGTTGTTATGTTATTATGTGAGATGAAATAATCCTCAATTTATAGAAGTGTAAAACTTTTTTTCCAAGAAAAGGATTAGTCAAATATGAAAAACACCTATTTCACCAAGAAAAATAATTCTAATAAAATGGTAGAAAGTCAAAGCAAACCCTAACATAGATAATATAGGGAAAATTAATTACGAGATTGATCGGTCAGTCAAAACTAATTATATTCGCTCGCCAAAAAGTGTGTGTATATTTATACGAAAAAAATAAATTTTGTCGACTATTATTTTCAGGAGCGGCTAAAAGTATTTTCACAATAATATATGACTGTCTCGACCATATGAAACTTCAAGCTCAAGGTGTTAATAGGACCTAATAGACGATCCACCTTTTGTTTAAAAATGATTTTCAACGCTTTTCTATATACTCCATTTATTTCAATGTATGTGGCGTAATTTGATTGGACAAATTATTTTTTAAAAAATTGAAAAATGTATATACCTATAAAAATGTGTCACTAATGGTAAAATGAAAAGTTTAACATTTTTAAATTACTTTCAAAAATAAAATTATATTATCATTTTTGAAATAAACTAATTGGAAAGTATGTGTGAAGAGAGTTCTTATCCATATAAAAAAGAATCATAAATATCTTTAAATAAATAAATCTACTTCACCTTTTAATTTCCTACTGTCCCACGCATTAAGTGAGTTGTGAAATCTTTTAGGCAGTATTCTTATTCCTAACTAATAAATTAATATATCCTTAATTTTTTGAAGTATCCTGTGTTTTATTAGGACTATCATTCCTAGAGTCTAACATGGAACGAAATATCAAGGAAACAAAATAGAACTCTTGTGTCGCACCAAAATTAATGGGCAAAAGATAATTCCTTCTTCAAATCTTCTAAGGTAGGACAAAATATACATTAGGTCGGTGAGTATAGTAGGCCGTACTTCTCTCTCATGCTCTCATTGCACGTTAGCTAACGTACGCCGGCGCAACTGCCATGGGGAGAGGTCGAGGTCGCGTACGAGGAAGGCCAAAAGAAATCACCTATTATTGCTTTCGGCAGCTCAGTAAGTACTAGTTCTCAACCTAGGAAGATAATTTCATCTCAATCAAAAGAGGCGATACCACCGGAGCAACAAATGACGGAGATGGGAAGAAGGATCATCTTCAATTGCGACTGGAGTGAGCATGAAATTGAACCTTAATACAGTGGTAATAGTAGGCAAGCTGCTAATGATGTTGTAGCTAGATCTGGGAAGAAAGCCAATGGAACAATAGCCATGGCTAACAATAATCAGAGTATTGACGGCAGTGACTTAGCAAAGAAAAAGGGAAAATGCAAAGGAGCTGAACACCGATAAAAATGAATCCAAAGATCCTAAAATTGGTACTGAGAATTCTAAGGAGCAGACTAATGTTACAAATAGAATTGAGGCCACTGTAGCAAACATGGTTACTGAAAAACTCAAGGAACAGACTAATCCAGTAGTACTACCCACACATAACAGAGAAGGGCCAAAAGCTTTGGTGAATTTGTTTCAGCAGAATCGAGTAGCTATGCATGGCATGGCACTTCGATACATACCTCCTCAAATTGTTGATGGGCAACCAGTAGTGCAACTAGAGCTTCAAGATGTGGCCCAATAGTGCAACTAGAGCTTCAAGATATGGTGGAAGAAGAGGAGAAATGGAGTATGACTATGATTGCGTATATAATTGAGGATAATCCTGGTTATAATGCAATGAGGAGATATATTACACAACATTGTCAAGATATTGCTGAGCCGAATTTGGTCTTACATGATGAAGGTAATTATTTGATTAAGTTTCAATCGTTGGTGGATATGCTCAAGGTTTTCTATGATGCACACACCATAAACAATAGAGCACCAATCCTAAAGCCATGGACACCTGACTTTGGTTTAAGCCAGGAATTCCTAGTTGAGACCCCTCTATGGGTTATATTCCCTAAATTACCTATGAGTTGCTGGGGTAGTGAATCACTAAGCAAGATGACCAGTGCAATTGAAAAACCTTTGTTTGCAGATGAATGCACTACCAAGCAAACAAGAACTTCTTATGCAAGGATGTTGATAGAAGTCATGTAACAAAGACCCTGCCTACAGAGATAGCTATAATGGACCCTAGAGGCAAAAAATGCCAACACTAATTAATGTGTGAATGGAAGCCAATCTATTGTGACAAGTGACAGGTGATTGGTCACACATACCCTGCTCAACAAGGTCCTAGAATGAAACAAAAATGAACAACCAAAACGAAGAAGAGAGCCAAAGAAAGTCACATATGAATGGAGATATAAAGGGCTAGTGGTGATAGAAAATACCAAAAAAGTGAATCATCCACAAGTTACCACAACACAAGAACAAGAGCAGGTTAACTTATAAGTAGTGACACAGGAAGCTAACTTGCCATTGGTGACACAGGAGACTAGACATTCATGAGGCTACTGGACATGAGGCTACAAGAATAAGATCAACAGGAAAAGGCAAAGGGGTGGAAAGCCTAGTGATGAACTTTACTATCACCTCCCGCCAACAGGAATAGCCTCCATAAAGGTTCAATGGGTACCAGTGTGAGCTCCTCCCTACCTCATAACAGAGGAGGGGGCACTCACAAGACTCCATGACTTGGCTAATTTGGAATGTCAGGGGCATCAATAAGTGGTACATGCAGAAAGAGCTGATGAAAAAAAAGATAAAGCTTGTAGGTATCATTGAAACTAGAGTTAAGGAACATAATATGATGAAAGTGTGCTCCCACATTTCCCCCGGTAGAGAAGTTTTGCACAATTACACCAGTGTAACAAATAGGAGAATTTGGCTAATATGAGATCCCAACTATTATAAGGTTACTCTAATTAGAGCAGAAACACAAGTTGTTCATTATCTAGTTAAAGGGATCATAGGAGATCAGGAGTGTCTATTTACAGTGGTCTATGGATACAACACTATTGATCAGGAGGAAACATTTGTGGGATAACCTGATTGAGATTGGATAAGGGATCAACAAACCATGAATCCTTGTAGGATATTTCAACTCTGTATTGCAGCTTCAAGACAAGGTGAATGGAAATCCAGTAAGCCTTGCTGAGGTTCAAAACTTCACAAAATGTGTTCAAGACTTAGATATCCATGGCATGGTAAAGGGCATACTACACTTGGTCTAACAAACAAGCTGGAGTGGATAGAATTTGGAGCAGAATTGATAGAATGTTTGGAAACTATGAACGGATGATGCAATGGGGACATATCACTATTGTCTATGATGTCCATTTCATATCTGATCATGCTCATATGAGCTTGAATTTCACAATAGACTAGGGCAGCAAGATAATACCTTTTAAGTTTTTCAATGTGTGGGCTGAACATGAATCCTTCCCAAATATTGATCAGCAAGTTTGGAATCAGAGAGTGTACAAGTGAAAAATGCAGGCATCTGGGTGAAATTGAAAAAACTCATACCATTGATCAGGAAGCCTAATATTGAGGAGTTTAAATTCATCAGACACAAGATTGATGCAACTAGGAATGAGCTTCTCATAGTCCAAAAGAACATGAATTCTAGCTGTACTGATGAGCTACTGAGAAAGAGAAGAACCTTATCCAAAGCCTAGAAAAATGGGATATGCTAGAAGAAGGATCCCTAAGACAAAAATCTAGGGCAAAATGGATAAAATTAGGTGAATCCAATACAAGGTATTTTATAGTTGTGATAAGGGAAATGACTCATAGGAAGCAGATTAGGAACTTCATTCACTTGTAGGTTGCAGACTAACTGAACCTGAAGCTATAAAAGTGGAGATTGTTGATTTCTATAAATCACTGATGGGGACTGCTACTCATTCACTACATGCAATAGGCTAGTTGGTGATGTAAAAGGGACAAGACTTTCACAACAACAGAGAAGGTTTCTTTGTAAGGATGTAACTGAGGAAGAGATTTATGAAGGACTATGCTCCATTGGAGATGATAAAGCACCAGGAGTAGATGGCTACAATGCATGTTCTTTTCAAGAAGGCATGGCCTGTTATCAAAGAGGAAATCATAAAAGTTGTGTTAGATTTCTTTGCTACTAGCAGGATGTACAGAGCTAACAACTGCATTGCCATTAGATTAATACCCAAGACTGCCAAGCCTAAAACTATAAAGGAGTTTCGACCAATTGCCTGCTGCACTATACTCTACAAGCTCATCTCTAAGATTCTGGCATCTGGACTACAAGCTGTCATCATCACTATTATCAATGACGCACCGATGAGGAGGTGTAAGAGGTTGACATTGGAGGGCCTACATAAGAGATAGATGTAGGCCTAAGAAGAGGTGGGGAGAGGTGATTAGGCAAGACATGACGCAACTTCAGCTGACCGAGGACATGGCCCTTGATAGGAAGGTATGGAGGTCGAGGATTAGGGACAATAGAGTAGGTAGTCTAGAGTGTTCATAACAGTAGTATTGACGCACAGTCTCGCTTTCTATTGGTAGTAGGTTTTTATAACGAACTGTTGTTTTCTTTCATTCTTGATCACGTTACTGTCTTGTTGTTTTTATTTTTCTTTTATATGGCTATTTGGTATTGTCCCTTATTTTCTATATTTTTATTATTGTGGTTCTTATGCTTTTCTGAGTCGAGGGTCTATTGAAAACAACCCCTCTATCCTCACAAGGTAGGAGTAAGGCTTGCATACACACCACCTTCCCCAGACTCCACGGTGTGGGATAATACTTTATTGTTGTTGTTGTTGTCAGTCTAGATTCATTCCAGGGAGAGGAATTGCAGACAATATAACCTAAGCACATGAACTAGTGAAGTACTATGCTAGAAAACACATCTCACCTTGATGCATGATCAAGATAGACCTTCCGAACGAATATGATTATGTAGAATGGCCGTATATAAGACCAGTCATGGAAGAGATGGGGCTTCCTCAGTTATTTACCTCATGGATAATGTAATGTATTCCAATTGTTAACTACTCCATCAATGTTAATGGGGAGCCAACAACTCCCTTTAATGTTGCTAAAGGATTAAGACAAGGTGACTCAATGTCACATTTCTTATTTGCTATCGTAGTGGAGTTCCTGAGCAGAATCTTAATGGTCTTAAGTCAATTAGAGATTTCAAATATCACCCTAGGTATGCCAAGTTTGAGATAACTCATCTTAGCTTTGCTGAGGATCTACTATTGTTTACCAGAGGTGATATCAAATCTGTAAAGGCAACACAACAGAAGTTTCTATAATTCACTCAGGTGTCTGGACTGCAGGCTAACATGAACAAGAGTGAAGTCTATTTTGGTGGAGTTCCTATAGAGCACAAGCATAAGATATTGTAGCATCCAGGATTCACAGCTAGAGCATTACCCTTCAAGTATCTTGGACTTCCATTGTATACAAAGAAGATCAGTATACTACAATGACAACCCCTTATAGACGAAATGACTGCAAGGATCACCTCTTGGACTACAAAGATATTGTCCTATGCAAGGAGGGTGCAGTTAGTTCAGAGTGTGTTTATTGGTATCCAGGCTATCTGGGCTCAACTGTTTGTGATACCTACCAAGGTGGTTAAGTTGATTGAAGAACTATGCAAATCATATATCTAGTGAGGTGCCAATGTAATCACAAAAAAAACATTGATTTCATGGGATAGTATTTGTCTACCCAAAGCTGGAGATGGACTCAATCTCACCAACCTAGGGCTTTGGAATCGTGCAGCAATAGCCAAAACTTGCTGGTATTTGGCACATAGACAGGACAAATTATGGATTCGCTGGATTCACACATACTATATCAAAGGGCAGTAATTCACCAACTGGACAACACCACAACAAGCTTGTTGGATGGTTAGAAAAGTGTTTGAGGCCAAGGAAGTTCTAGAGAATCAACAGTATATGCAGTCACATAAGAAACACTTAATCAAACAAATATACTTCACTCTGTTTGGTGATTACACTCGCGTGGAATGGAAAAGTTTACTGTTTCGCAATGCAGCGAGACCAAAAGCAAAATTCACAATGTGGCTCTGATGCATGGAAAGCTATTAACTTATGAAATGTTGTGTAAATGGGGACTCAATGTGCATACACAATGTGTACTTTGCCAACTGCAAAAGGAAAATTGAGAACACTTGTTTATGACTTGTGAGTACACTAAAAATGTTTGGAACAAACTATTTCAATGGCTGCAAACGCGATGCCCCAGAGCCCGAGATTGGAAGCAACATAACCGGTGGATCATTACATGCTCTAAAGGCAAATCTCAACATGTACAAGTGTTCAAGATAGTATTTGCAGAAGTTGTGTATCAGATTTGGATTGAAAGGAACCTCAGAGTTTTTGAACAAAGAAGCAGACATTGGGAAATTATTGCGAAGGAGATAACTTATATATACATTGCACAAGTTCTGCCTGGATCCAGGACCTATCTGCATAGTCTCTAGTTTGTATAGGCTGTTTCGTCCTTTTGTCATTTCTTTAATAGATAGATGTATGAGTTTAGTTGAGAATAGTTGTGTAGTATCATTTAGTCACTTGATGAGATAGCTGTGTGAGCTTAGCTATGGGATTGTAAATATTTCTTGGTGATTAATAAAATTATGTTAGTTACCAAATAAAAAAATATACATTATATATATTTGGTTGGGAACATACGAGGAGGATAACATCAAAAGAAAGTTTTTATCTCTCCTTTTTAATTTTTGAAGATGGAGAATTTCCAGCAAACTCACTCTGTATATTGTTTGTATAGCAAAGCTTTCAAGCAAACTATATATCCCCATCAAAACCCTACTTCACCACTTCATCATAATATAATCATTCAAATTCATTATTATTTTGCAGACGTATATTACAACCTGATGCTGATCAAGACGTGTATAATTTCACAATTTCATCAAGATAGAAAAAGGTCCAACACAATACGCTGAAATTTTTCTCAAGTTTGAGTACATGCTTGTGTCCGATATCATTTGTCGTCACAAAATCATTTGTCGCTTTGAGATCAACAGTGATTTAAAAATTAGATTGTGTTCCTGTGCTGAATTATCCTTTGAATCTACAATTTTAGTTCTTTGTTAATTATCCCTAGTATCCTAAGGCGGGTGAGTGTAACAACCCACCAGCCGCAAACAACTGAGTCTGGACCATTACACTCATTGCAAGCAAGAAGATCATTTTGCCACCACTAGGCTATCTGGCTATCTACTTTTAAATTAGAGATTGCACTGTGCTGAAAGAAGTGCTACTATACATGGTCTCCTTATTTGTTAGCAGAAAAGTCATATATTTCTAGTGTGAGTAAGGTTAGACAGTGATTGTTTATGGGGAGCAAGTTGAAAACCCCAAGTGTTAGCCGTTCATGGTGATGAAAAGATAAAACCACACGTTCATGGTGCACGTGTAAAATCACTTGTTACTTGAGTTCGAGAAATGTAAAGGAATTTGGACGTATGTCACATTGATCGAGCGAATGTAAATTTGGAAGTGTTGTTCTTTCCATTCTTTTAATTTCTGCGCAGATATTTCCAATTTAATTTTTACAGTTTAAACTATCTGATTCTTCACTTGTACATGTAAAAAGAAAAAATTTGTATAACTATTCTTTTTTACAACCTTATGAGAAGAGGTTTATCAGAAAAGAACATTTTTATGAAAACTTAACTAATAGTTTGTGAAATTTGGAATTCTTTTTCATATAGGAAACACTTCAATTCACGCACTCTTAGTATGTTTTATCAGTTACACGACAAAGTTTAAAGTACATACAGTAATAGATAATAGTACAAAATCTAAGTAATACAATGGCTCTAACAGTTTACTCACTCTATGTTCTATTTTTATTTATTTATAAACTTTCCCCTAATGGGGGGTTGTATTTCATTAAAACAAAGGATTACAAAATATAAGAGTATTTGCCCCTGAAAATACAACGAAAGGATAAGTGGCTATCCTTCAAAAAAATGGGTGGGAGAAATATGTACATCCCAAACCCAAGCAACAAATCACAGCTCAACTCACAAAAAAGTTTGATTTCTCAAATCTGGTTCTGATTCTAGGCATCTGGGACTTATCTAGTTGGAAGGGGCCTTTGGCACCTTTAGGTAATTGTTGGGAGGTAAAGAAGTACGACTCTATTGTTGTAGTGGTGGCAAGCTTAGCCAACAAGTCCGCAACTTGATTCGCCTCTCTAAAGTAGTGTTCCACTCTTACCGCAGCCTCTTGGAGCATCTGACAGGTGTCCTCAATGATATTACACATTTTATAGTTGTTGGTGGAGTTGTTCTTGAGCATATTTTCCACTATCAGAGAGTCCATCTCCAGAATGAATCCTTTGTAACCGTTTTGGACACACCAGTTGCAACCAAACCACACAGCTTGAGCTTCTATATAGTTGTTGCTACACCCATGGGTTGTAGCTGAAAAAGCCATGATTAATTCCCCCTTGTCATCCCTAAGAATTCCTCCGATCCCTGCTTTACCATTTTCCTTGATGTAGCTGCCATCTGTATTCAATTTCACATAGCCCTCCTCTGGGTTGTTCCATTTGACCACGATAGATTTGGGCATTGGCTGTAGCTTTAGAGCTGTGTCACAGAAGTGGTTCCATGGCATTGATAGCTTGCACGTAGGGAATGTCTTAGTAACCGCGGCTCCAATGGTCCAGAGAATTTGATGCTCCATTCTAATCAGGTTGAACTTCTTTTGATTGCCATATTTACAAGCGCATCTCTCCTTCCAGATTATCCAACATATGATAATAGGGGAGATTTGAAGAATTAACTTGTGGACTGCATTTCTCTCCTTATCCTGTCACCAATTGTTAATGGTATATCTAACTGCCATATGATGATGTATAATTCCTAATGGAGATCCAATTAGTTTCCAGATATAACTAGCGGTTTCTCCTTCCATGAACACGTGATGAATGGATTTATTTTGAGGAGAAGCACAACAGTTACATCTAGAAACAATGTTTCTACCAAAGTTGATTACTACATCATCAAAAGGTAGTTTTCTATACCATAACCTCCAAGCGATAAAAGAAATTTTAAAAGAAATAGAGGGATGCCATACCTTGCTAAGCATATGCTCCTTTGGTTAACTTTTCCGGATGAGTTGCCTCGTAGTTTTGTTGGAGTATCTTCCATCTGGTGAGAGATCCCAGTAGATATTGTCTGAACCAGAGTGTTTCCTAATTTCGATTTCCTTTATGATTTTAACTATTGAACCATTAAGGGTCTCCTGAAGCTTGGTGGTGTTCCATTCTCCATACTGAATGAATTCCTTGACAAGAACCTTTGAGCTTTTGTATGCACCAGGGATCAATTTGGCAAGGTGGCCTTTACAGGTCCAATTATCCTACAAAAAACTAGAGTTACCTGCATTAATGTGCCAAATCATATGTTGTTCTGCAATATTTCTTACCTTTGTTAAATGTTTCCATGCGTGAGAGTTTCCAGAGGACCATTGTTTAGCAACAGGGTGGGCTCTAGTGCAATATTTGTGTTTGAGAAAATTAGCCCATAGAGATGGGGATGTTCTGAATCTCCACCACCTCTTGATAGCTAGGACATCACTGTTATCCTCCATATTGCTAATGCCTATACCTCCCTCATCAAGTGGGAAGCATATATTCTTCAAAGATCTCCAATGGTATTTTTTGTGGTCCCCTTCACTGCCCTAGAAAAAGTTTGCAAAATATTTCTCTAGAAGGTGAAAGATTGCTTTAGGAGGATTCATAGCCGAGAGAGTATAAATTGGGAGGGATTGGAGAACGCTCTTAATGAGGACAAGCCTACCCAGAGGAGAGCATCTTACCATGCCAACCATTAAGGTTTTGATGACCTTATGACCAAATGATCAAAATAGGCAATTTTCTTTCTACCAACATAAAGGGGGCAACCAAGGTATGTAAAAGGAAACTCCTCATCCAAAAAAACATGTACAATTTCTCAATCTATTAATACGAAGGGCACAAGTGTTAGGAGCAGTCAGAAAAAAGCTTTTTTCCTTATTGACAAGCTGACCAAAGCTCCTCTCATAATCATTGATAATTGACATAATCATCTCAATAGAAGTGTTGTCGCCACTACTAAAGATAATAATGTCATCTGCATAGGCAAGATGGTTAATAACAAGCCCTTTTGGGGGCATAGAGAAAGGATAAAAGTTGGCATCATGGTTAAGATTATTCAGAGATCTGGATAGAACATCAGCAACTAGAATAAATAAAGAAGGGGATATGGGATCCCCTTGTTTCAGACCCTGTGAAGATGTAAAAAATCCAGTTCTGTTGCCATTAATAATAATAGAATACCAGACATCAGAAATAAGATTATTGATCAAATCATTCCAGACTTCTGAAAAGCCAAACTTCCTCAGAACAGATGTGACAAAGACCCATGACATTCTATCATAAGCTTTTGCCATATCTAATTTGATAACAATATTACCCCCGATATTTTTGTCAGAAAGTTTTTGAATTATTTCTTGCGCCAAAAGGACATTTTCAGTAATCAGTCTATCTTTCACAAAACCTGTTTGATTTTCACAAATAAGTTTTGGAAGTAAAGGGTTTAATCTTTTGGAAAGGATTTTTGAAACAATTTTGTTGGTGAAATTAGTGAGACTGATAGGCCTAAAGTCTGAAAAGTTAGTCGGAACATCAACTTTTGGAATTAAAACAAGGCAAGTATGAGAATAGAATTTAGTAAGTTTTTTACCATTGAAGAACTGCCTGACAAATGCAATAATATCGTGCTTGATGATGTCCCAGCAATGGTGGAAAAGGTGCCATTGTACCCATCAGGACCAACAGTACTTTCAACACTTAAACTGAAAACAACATCTTTAATTTCACATTCATTAGGAATTGCGGAAAGCATCAGGTTATCCTCATCAGTTATGCAATTAGGAATACAATTCAAAAGGTCTGGGTCGAAAGTTGGTTTGGGAAGATTGAATAGAGACTGAAAATGTTTGACAGCTTCTTTAGCAATACTCTTTTCATTGTTGATCCATTTGCCCCTGTGATTTTTAATTCTGAGAAGTTGAAGTCTCCTTCGCTTTTATCTGAGAAGGCTGTGGAAGTACTTAGAGTTACTGTCTCCCTCATCAAACCATTTGGTTTGAGTTTTCTGCCTGAGTAAAGAATCCTGCTTGCTCAACCACTGAATGTATTCTGCATAAGCTTATTAACCTCTGTTCTACTGATTTTCGTATTGGAATTAACATCAATCTCATCAAGCATTTGAACCTTGGCTTCCCACTTAATAACATGATAATTGATGTCTCCTATTTCTTCTCGGGACCATTTACTTAACCTGTGGCTAAGAATTTTCAATTTATATTGAAGAATCCACATAGCATTAGCAGTAACATTCGAGTCCCAAACCTCTTTGACAATGTTCAGGAACTCTTTTTGGTTAACCCAAAAATTCAAAAAACTTGAAGTAACTAACATGGATGTGGTTGTTCATGAGAAGAGGCCTGTGATCCGAACCCGTTCTCGCTAAGTGTTGAACTGAGTTATTTTGTAACTGTTGTGCCCATAGGTCATTGATAAAAATTCTGTCTAGCCTTTTCCAGACTTTTTTACTCAATCTCCAATTATTACACCATGTGAATTTTGGGCCAGAGAAACCAAGATCAGAAACCCCACAAGTATCCATACAATTAATAAAATCTAAGTTCCTATGAATTCTGTGAGGGGTACCCCCTAGTTTTTTGCCAGGATTCATAATCACATTAAAGTCTCACCCGATGCACCAAGGGCCATCAATTATATGCCTATCCTCCACTAGACTATCCCACAAATCTTTCCTCTCGACTGCCATACACTTGGCACATATGGCAGTGATGAACAAACTATTCTGGTAGTTGTTAACATCAAACTTTATCGTTATATGTTGATCATCCTCAGCAATCATCGTATGCGTACCATTATGGTTCCAGAAGCACCAAATTTGACCATTACCATTAGAAGTACTATGTTGAAAACCAAGGAATCTCCTGTAACCCTCAATTTTCTTTTTATCAATGAAAGGCTAAAAAATAACTACAAATTGAACCTTGTTTATGTTGCATATGAGTTTTAGCCTGGCTTTTTTTATTGTTCTCACAGCTCTAATGTTCCAAAATATTGAATTAATCATCAGAACATGCATGGGAGGTGTTTTGTATGTGAGATCTTGTGAGTGAGGGGTCGTTTCTATACTTGTGTCTTGTTTTGGATCCTCTGACACGTGATCTTCCTCTTGATTCTTGGCTGTTTTGAGCAGTTTTCTCGGCATCCTCTTTGTCAATTTTTTGGACACCAGACTGATTTTGCAGTAGAGATTGGATTGTGTTCAGCCCCTGTTGAGTACTGTGCTGTTTCAAGTGATTTGGGTTGGCAGCGTTTAGGTCAACTATCAACTGAATCCTCGGGTGTTTGATAACCTCTGAAGGAAGGCTTGAAGAGCTGGAGCTGTCTGCTACACGAACCTCCTGATTCCCTTGATTTTCATAGTTAGCATCAACTACATTATCAGTACTTTGATGGTTCTTATCTTCATCCATATCCACTTCTCCAGTACTTAGCATCCGACTTTTTTCAATGTTCTCAACCTTAGACATTGACAGTTGTTGCTGTTGTTGGTCCGAGCTATTAATTAGGCCCTGCGTCTGAAGGTGTTCCTCTAATGCTTTGAGGGACTGATCATTTTGGCTAGAGGTGGAGTTCTTAGACCTTTGTTTCCTGTAGCTTTCCTGTGAGATAGTAGGTTTGAATACTACCTTACTTTTCTTTTTTGGCATTTTTTTGACTTTGTTGTTCTTTTTCTTCTTTTTCTTCACCTTACTAACATTCTGTATTACTCTTTTGTGGACAGTATTAGTGTTGGCTATGGGTTGAACTACTCTAGTAGACTGTTGTAGTCCCTTTCCAGCATTGGACTTAATGTCTTTGTGTTTGATGTTGTGCACCTTTCCCTTTGACTCATCAATAGTATCCTGTAGTAATTTCTGTCCCTCTTCAATCCCATTACTAGTAGACATTTCAGAGGTTTCTGCTGATATTCTATTGCCCTTGTTTTTGATATCCACTGTTTTATTCCCTTCATTGTTGGCTTTTTTCTCCAACATCCTGCAATCTAGCAAGTTATGCCCCAACTTTCTACAATGTTTACAGAACTTTGGTACTCCTTCATACTCTAGTTTTTGTATGAATCCGTGCAAAGGTGAGTCTTCATCCTCTTCTCCGACCCAAACAGAGTCAACTTGAGGTTTAAGGAGGTCAATTGCGACCCTAGCTTTAGCCATGCTTGGTCTTGTTTTACCACTAGTCGCCACATCCAAAGTCAGGGGGGTGCCAATAGTCCCTAGTATTTGTTTCACATAATGCCATGAATGCATATTGTACTGGAGGCCAGGGAGAAGAACCCATACCGGAACAATGGGGATGTCTTCCTCTAGTTTGAAATCAGGAGACCATTTTTGGAGCCACATTTGTTTTCCTTTGATTTCAATCATTCTCTTGAACCATATCGATTTGAAGTCTTCCTCAGTAGTGAAATCAAGAAAAACGTTGAAATTGTCAAAGATCCCTATTTTGACAGTTCCTTTCAGAGGAAATTGTTCCCTAAACCTTGACCTTATCTTCTCAATTTGAGGTCTGGTCTTCAAGAATCTGCCAACGATAGTGAATTTACATTCTTCCGCCATGATGCCATAATAATCCTTGGATTTAAAGATGATTGCCGGCATCCCTTGTGGGTGGTTTGCCGGGCAACCACTGATTCTCGTGGATGCCTTGCCGAAGCCCTAGACGGAACTGTAGAGCCCGAGATTGCAGTTGCATAGGAAGGTTTGGGTGGGATTCCTTCACCCATCTTGATCACCACACCTGGGGGAGGGGAATGGTGTTCCGAACGTGCCTCACCGACACTGCCCAGAGGCTCCATTCGCCGGCGCGTGTGTTTCAGAGTTAATTAGCCATTGGAGATGGTAAAGTAGTAGAGAGAGAAAAAAGTAGTTTCTTCACCTAGTTGGAGTATTTTGTCACTCTATGTTCTAAGTTATCCTACACTGAGGGTCTGCTTGAACAAGTTTTCCGGAATCTACTTTGTGTGAAATGACATATTTTCAATTACTCTAAGAAGAAGTACTTTGAGAGAATAACAGTTATTGTGAATTGGCAAATCTTTGAGAAACATTTTTAATTTATTGTTAACTAGTGAAATTTTTCGCGCGAAATATCACTAAATTAAAAAAAAGAAAAAGAAAACGACATATAGTGTATGAGAGAGATAATTATTTTAAATAGATATGGATATAGAAGATAATTCTACATATTGATAAATCATATACTTAGCATTTTAATTAAAATTAGATTTTAAGTTACTGCATTTTTTCCTGATTTTCTTTTTAAGTGAAAATAAAAGAGAAAGGATTTTTAAGAAAAAAGTTTCACTTACATATACTATAATAAATGAGGAGAAAGTGAGAGGTTAATACATGACCTTTTAAGTACAATTACATGTTAGAGGCATGTAAAAAGATAGCTTTTTTCATTAGATAGTAAAACATCGGCTGTGCTAAAATTTTTAATATTCAAATAAAAAAAATTTGAAATAAAAGTAAAGAAACTAATAACGAAAGAAAACAAAACAAAACAAAAGAAATATGTGGAAATTGCAGCGTATTCTTTTTTCTGTTCCTTCTCGTTATGCATTTTTTAGCCTTCATCTTTGTCTTTGTCTTTTCTATTCATTAGTTTCCCTCTCATAGTCTTCATTCCAAGGAGAACAGAGTACGTCACTTTAGAATACTTTCTCAATTATTTGTATCCTCAGCAAAATAAAAAAGCTTTTTATCGTTTTAGAAATAATAGGCAATTCAAAGAAGAAAATCAAAACATAACTTTCAAAAGAAAGATAATTATCACATTACTTCAAAAGAATCAAAAGTTACAAAGTAAACCAAATAATTTATTTTATTTTGTCGTACATATAATACATATTCCAATCATACGAATAAAATAACTACTTACTTTATAAAAATCACAAGTAGAAATGAAGTAGAAAATAATTTCTATTTTACAAGAAATAACATATTCGGTGGCTCAGCAGAGAAGAACTTCCGCCCGCTTTGTGAATTTTAGATCTAACACTTTTTACTCGTTAAAAGAAATAATAAGTTTTGCCAAAATAACCAATGAAGGGCGTATTTTAATGTTTAAAATTTATCCCTTTTACACAATGAGTTGTTATTGGTTAGTAGTGTAACGACCCGATCGGTCGTTCCGAGAGTTTAGCCCCGTTTCCCCTATTTATGATTTATTATGTGTTGTTCAGCTCTTTATTTTATGTTGGGACGGTTGGCTCGGTTTCGGAGTGGTTGTGGAGAGGAACGAGATACTTAGTCTCTTAAGTTGACCTAATAGTAGAAAAAGTCAATCGTAAGTTGACTTATAGATATATGACCTCGGAATATGGATTTTATGACTGGGATAGCTTCGTTAGGTAATTTGGGACTTAGGAGTGTGTTCGAAATGTGCTTGTGAGGTCCGGGGTAGAATAAGGCTTGAATTGGCGAAATTGAGTTTTTGGAAATTTTCGGCCGGCGGTGAAAAAGCTATCGGGGTCGGAATGACATTCCGGAAGTTGGAACAGTTTCATAGCGTCATTTAGGATGTGTGTGCAAATTTTCATGCCATTCAGACGAGTTTTGGGTGGTTTCGGCATCTTTGGCAAAATTTAGAAGTTTCTAAGTTCATAGGCTTGAATCTGAGGTGCATTTGGTGTTTCAACATTGTTTTGGGTGTTTCGAAGGCTCGACTAAGTTTGAATAAGGTTATGGTATGTATTGGCATGTTAGGTTGAATTGGAAAGATTTCAGAAATTCTGCTGGTGTTCAGTTCTGGTGTCCTTCTATGCGATCTCATAGGCTATTCGGGGGCAACATAGTTTTGTGCTATGCGATCGTGTTAGCGGGGTCGCGGTTGCGTGAGAGGGGGGTCCTGTGTGTTATGCTAACGCGTGAGGTGGTCTGCGTACGCGTAGAGGCTGAGGTGCGTGTGGGGGCTGAGAGGTTGTGATGTGCGAACGCGTGGGTTAGGGCGCGGACGCGTAGGGTAATGCTGGATTGTGCTTCGCGAACGCACTGAAGTAAAGGGCACCTGGGCAGAAAGTATAAAAAGCCATCTTCGCGATCTTTAGCCATTTTTCTCCATTTTTGGACGGATTTGAAGCTTTTGAGAGAGATTAAAGAGGGAAGCGAAGGGAAACACTTGGAGGTAAGATTTTTGAACTCAATACTCGATTCTATGTTGATTTCTAAGTAATTAGACCTGAAATTAGTGGGATTTCAACCCAAAAATTGGGGAATTAGGGCTTATAATTTGGAGACCTTTGAGTGGGGGTTTGAGGGGCCATTTGAGGTCCGATTTTGATGTTCTTGGTATGTATAGACTCGTGGGAGGATAAGGATACTAGTTTTTATTTTTATTGTTATCGAATTTCGAGACGTGAACCCGAGGGTCGGGTTTGGCCAATTTCGAGATTTGTGCTTAATTTTGATATTTTCGATTGGGTTTCATCTCCCTAGTATATATTGATGATAATAATCTGGTTTTGGTTAGATTCGGAAAAATTGGGGGCCAATTCGAGAGGCAAGAGCATCGCGGATTAGTATTCGGGCCGGTTTGAGGTAAGTAATGACTGTAAATCTTGTCCCGAGGGTTGAAACCCCGGACTTTACATTGTATCACTATTTTTGGAGTGGCGCACATGCTAGATGACGAGTGTGTGGCGCGCACTGTTGGGGGATTGTGACTTGGTCCGTCCCGTGGCAACTATTAAGTTGCGTATTTGATTCTAATTCTTATGATATTCATGTTTTGAGACTATTACTATATTTTGGGTTGAACACCATGTTTGGGGCCTAATGCCGACCTATTTAAAACCCCTTAGGGGATGTTTACTACTTTTCCTTACTGTGTTGACTCATGAATTACACTCAGTCCTACACTGTTTAACTAATTTCGAAACTCAGTTTTATTTACACTATTTTGTGATATAAAAAGATATTTTGGGTCGAGAACCTCGTGTTTATGTTAGCCCAAGTGGATTTTTGAGAGATTTGTGACTGAGTGAGGCCGAGGGCCTATGTTGTGAGGATATTATGGGATCGGGTTGCACGCCGCAGCGTGATACACTTTTTATGATATGTGAGAGGTCGAGAGCCTGAGTGATTATGCCATGAGATGGCTTGATATTAGCGCTTGGAGTTTGTACACCTCTAGTGAGCGCATGTACCTACTGCGTGCGAGTGCCAAGTGCCGAGTGACGAGTGATTGGGAGGCATGAGTGGCTGTGAGGTTGCCCGAGGGGCTAATTATGAGTGATTGTGAGGCATGCTGAGAGACTGATTCTGAGTGATGTTATACCCGAGGGGCGGTTTATTATTCATGTTTTTTCCCGAGTGGCTACTTATGATTCATATCATTTTACACTAAACTTCTTGGACATTTTATTGAAACTGTTGAAAATTACATTTTTCAAAGGATTTTCATTGAAATCTGCTTTTTAAGCGTGATGATTTAATGTATACACTGTTGGAAAGAAAGACTGTGCTTATTGTGAATTCATGACTTGATTTATGTGTTTCTTACTGCTCAGGCCTTATTTACTTTCATTATTACTGAGTTAGCATACTCACATTACTCCGTGCACCTTGTGTGCAGATCCAGGTGCTAGGACAGAGTGAGCTGTCTATTTGTTCTAGAGATTTTTCGAAGATTTGCGAGGTAGCTGCACGCGTACGCAACCCTGCTTTCTCCTGCTTACTATTATAGAGTTTATTTTCCAGGCTTGTATATTTTCTTTAGATGCTCATGACCAGTGACTCCGGGATCTTGGGGTTGTATTTAACATTCGGTGTGGCTGTATCTGTTTTAAAAATGATTAAACGAAAACTTTATGGATTATCAGTTTAGTAATGATATAAATGAAAGACTCTTTACGTTTTGAGTGTTAATTTTGCTAGCCTAGTTCCACGATAGGCGCCATCCCGACTAGTTTAGATTTGGGGTCGTGACAAGTTGGTATCAGAGCCTAGGTTACATAGGATTCACCGGTCATGAGAAGGTTTAGTAGAGTCTTGCGGATCGGTACGGAGACGTCTGTACTTATCTTCGAGAGGCTGCAGAACCCTTAGGAAAAATCTCACATTCTTGAATTCTTGTCATGAGAATCCCTTTATTCAGCCAAAAGCGTAACTCCTTGAATTTCTTTCATGTATTCGAATGCGCACGTGAGCGCTCATTATCAGCTGTGCATCGACAACTTGTGATTTCCATGGGTGAGATGTGATTTTTAGCATATTGATAATGGGCCAGTCTAGAGGACTTGATGCCGGATTTTGTTTGTGGTTGTAGTGCTGAGATTTTGTTTGTGTGAGCACGTGCATTTGGGGACTTATATGTCTGTTTGTGTCCTTATTGATGGGATTTTGTGACTAGATGACTACGTGGTGAGTGTGATTTGATGGTTAGATGTGTTCAGGTTGTTTGATTGTGAAAAATTAATTGGCATGAGATGTAGCAAGAACCATTGAGTATTTGACTTCTGTCTTGAGTTAGAATATGGCCTCGAGTTGTGAGTGTATTGAAGGACCTCTCGTGTAGTTTAGTTGTGGAGTGAAGTGGATTTTCCTGTTATGTTCTGAGTTCCTGGTGATGTCTTTTGGGCTGACTAACGCCCCAACAACGTTCATGTATTGGATTAACAGTGTATTTCAGCATATTAGCACTCCTTTGTTATTGTATTCATTGATGGCATCCTGGCGTACTCACGTAGCCAGGGGTAGCATACTTAGCATTTGAGGATGGTATTATAAGGATTCAGGGAGGAGAAACTCTATGTAAAGTTCTCCAAGTGTGAATTTTGGCTCAACTCAGTAGCATTCTTGGGACACGTGGTGTCCAGTAAGGGTATCCATGTGGTCAGACGAGTGTGGGTAGAGCTTCCAGGAGCTCAAGATTTCTTTGACCACAACTCCAGTGTTATTTCTTCCATCAACTTCAGGTTCTTATACCGCATATTGTGATGCCTCGAGGGTAGGCATTGGTTGTGTTTAGATGCAGAAGGATAAAGTGATTGCGCAATAACTACGATTTTTGGGAAGGGTATAGAGAGAGATCAGTTTGAGGCTAAGCAGGCGGGGCTATTTCCCGCGGGGTGTCCTGAGGTCGTGTGATCCTTAAGTGGTTTTTGGTAGCAAGTCCTCTTTTATCAGTAATTGATATATGTTGCAATTTGAGTTTAGATCGCTTATGGGAGTTGGCATGACCATTACAATGGTGAATGCAAGATTTGCATACAATTTGAGATGTTAGATGGTTTGTGTCATATGAGCTTATGAAGGATTTAGTTGAATCTCACTGCAGCATGGTGGCAGTGATAGTGTATGGGCATTGTGAGTTATTATTTGTCTTGATCTTTGGCTTTGAGGCAAGTGGGGGAGTCTGTTAATGATAATTTGATTGCACGATTATGTGATGTATTGGTTTCGGTTCGAGGTATATTGGTGAATCAGTTATGACCTGCAAAGGTGGAGTCTAGGAACGACTCAAGTAATGGAAATTCTTCGATACAGATTGTAATGTACTCTATGGGTAGGTGGGTTTTATTGAATGATTGAGTTGTAATTGTAAAAGGTGTAGTGTATGAATTTGTTTGTTGCTTCAAGTATGTGGATTACTTTCCTAGTATGTTGATGTGCAAACGGGGTCAGGTTGTTCTGTCTGCTTGATAAGTGTAATCGAGATTTGTGTAGAGTGGATGACTCTCGAGAATGGATCTGATGGATTCAAGGTTATAAGTAACAATTGGGAATCTTCAAGGTTTGTATTTGGCTAGAACTAAGATTTACGTTGGAGGGTGTTAGGACTTGTGGCATTTGTACATTATCATGGATTCTACCTGTCAGTATCAGGAAAGTGAAGGTAATGGCTTTAAATTCGCAGGAAGTCTCTTCAGGGTAAGTATTTTGAATGTGGTACTTTTAGGGATATTTGGGAAGAGTATTCAGTGGCTTACGAGCCTTATACGTTATGGTCTCATGCTTGGGTCTCGTGTGGTGAGTCTAGCTAGAGAATTTCAGTATTATGGCAAGGAGAAGTATCAATTCGAAGGTAAGTCAGAAGGAACTTGGATAAATAGGACAACTTTGTAGTAGGTCGGATCGGCATGGTAAGGAATATGATTAGTTCTTTAGGTGTTTATGAGGCAATGAGTTTTTACAGGTTTTCTTAGCAATGCTCTTGAGTTTTGGTAACCTACGTAGCTTGGTTGAGTTAGAAGGATTCGGTCCTGACGGTTTAGTGTTGTACAAATGGGATTCGGATAGTTCCTGATGATTTCTACCACGGTTAGAGATGTATATTTTCTACTGGTGTGAGGTGCATGTGATGTATAGTGCTTTTGCTTCTAAATGTGATCAAATGGAAAGTTCTTGGCTAGTTGGGTACGTAGTTGCTTGTGGCTTGGAAGGGATCATGAAGTTCTCATATTTATCATAGGATGGCATGGCGTATGTGGTATGTTGTGTAGAGTTGAGGTTTGCATATGTGAGGTCACAGTTCGTTCTGGAAGGAAGGTACAAAATTCTTAGGCAGCATTGGCAGTTTTAGATGACTAGGTAGGTGATATCACTCTTGGGTGGCTTGATGAGAGTACACATTCATGTGTGGAGTTAAGGGTGCTTCATTGGTATTGTGATACTTTTTTTTTATCGACTGCTGATATTCAAGGTGGCTTGGTGACACGGAAGAATTATAGGGGTATCCCTCGTGGAATGATTGAGTATTAGGGATGCGTTATACATTCGAGCGGTGGAGTTAGGATCAGATATGGTAATTTGTGTCCTTCATAGACTTCTAGACTGAGAGTTCTCATAAACAGACTATTTTGTGTTTGTGAACTGTGAGGATGCGAGCAAAGCTAGTCAGATGTTAGTAAATGCCATGATTCAGTTATTGTGAAACTTTGGAGAGTTATCTATCTGTTGTGGGTGACCAGAGTTGATTTAGGGTAATTGGTGGGCCTAGTATGGGTGTGTGTTCTGCACCGGGTTGGAATTGTGGACTCCGAATTGCTATTGTTAAGGGACGTACCATTCGATTGTCATTGAGTTTATTCATATTCTGGAGTGATCTATGAGTTACCCTTTGGTGTTGCGAGGAGTGGTGATTGTTGGTTATATGCACATATGGTGCGGATTTATTTGGGCTTTATAGCGGGATTTGAGTAAGGTAAGTAATTGGGTATTGCGGGATTGAGACGTATTGGTTATGTTATTTCTGATTCGTGTGGCATGGTATCGTCCGATTCCCCCGTGGTTATGGCAATGCACTTTGAGTACTTGATGCTGAATTGTGCATGATTATTGATCTAGAGCAAGGTGGCTTGAAGTATTTCATGTGGACCAGCGTTTGGAGGGGATCACGCATTGCAGCGGAGTTATGAGCCTTGGTGTCAGATTCATGTGTTTTGATTTTTACGATGTGTGCCAGGCTTTTAGCATGATTTTGTGATGGTAATTGTTAATGGCAGGATAGTCCTCTCGTGTGAATCTTTTCTATGATTTGAGTTCGTGGGATGTTGCTATTGAGTGCACGAGTTGCACAGGTTATGGGTTAGGATGGTATTGATGCGTCATGTCATCAGAGTGGTTGTGTTAGATGAGAATAGGTCATTGGGACTAGAATGAATACTACCAGAGTTGACTATAATATGGTTGGAAGGATGATATCGGAAGTTGGCTTAGAAATCTGCTATAATTCCTGTCGGAGAAGGGGGAGCTTCATGTCTGACTGATCGGACGAATGGTTGCTAGTTTCTACGTGTTTCTTTCATCATCAGCAGCATATGAAGTGTTAGAACGAGGCTTTGCTTTATAAGAGGTTAATTATCGGTATTGGCATGTTTGGAACATCTATTGTGATTAGGAGTTATCGCTATGAGTGTTTGAGTCATGTGGTATATCGTGATATTACATCTGGGGTTACGGATATGGCTTGATGCAGCGTGTTCAAATTTATTCAGTTATAGATGTGGAATTTTGATCTTATAGATTATTTCAGAAGTGGAAATTTAGTTCTAAGGTTTATGGGTTACGTTGGATTGCGGAATTTCAGCTATGATGTGCTATTAGAGCTATATGGGATTGGGTGACGTGGGATCACCCCCAGGTATGTGCATGGTAGGTTACACGGAAATTTTGATGGTTTTGGAACAACTCTGGGTACGTTCGAGGACGAACGTATGTTTAAGTGGGGGAGAATGTAACGACCCAATCGGTCGTTCTGAGAGTTTAGCCCTGTTTCCCCTATTTATGCTTTATTATGTGTTGTTCAGCTCTTTATGTTATGTTGGGACTGTTGGCTCGGGTTCGGAGTGGTTGTGGAGAGGAACGAGACACTTAGTCTCTTAAGTTGGCCTAATAGTTGGAAAAGTCAATCGAAAATTGACTTATAGGTATATGACCTCGGAATGTGGATTTTATGGCTCGGGTAGCTTTGTTAGGTGATTTGGGACTTAGGAGTATATTCCGAATATGGTTGTGAGGTTCGAAGTAGAATTAGACTTGAATTGGCGAAATTGAGTTTTTGGCAATTTCTGATCGGCAATGGAAAATTAGCTATCAGGGTCGGAATGAAATTCTGGAAGTTGGAACAGGTTGTTAGCGTCATTTTGGATGTGTGTGCAAATTTTCAAGTCATTCAGACGAGTTTTGGGTGGTTTCAACATCTTTGGCGAAATTTAGAAGTTTCTAAGTTCATAGGTTTGAATCCGAGGTCAATTTCGTGTTTCGGCATTGTTTTGGGTGTTTAGAAGGCTCGACTAAGTTTGAATAAGATTATGGGATGTGTTGGCGTGTTTGGTTGAGGTCCCAAGGGCCTCGGGTGAGTTTCGGGAGGTTAACAGATCATTTCGGATTTGGAAAGATTTCAGAAATTCTGCTGGTGTTCAGTTCTGGTGTCCTTCTATGCGATCGCGTGGGTATGAATGCGATCACATAGGCTATTTGGGGAAGCATAGTTTTTTTCTATGCGATCGCGTTAGCGGGGTCGCGGTCGCATGAGAGGGGGGTCCTGTGTGCTATGCGAACGCGTGAGGTGGTCTGCGTACGCGTAGAGGCTGAGGCGTGTGTGGGGGCTGAGCGGTTGTGCTGTGCGAATGCGTGGGTTAGGACGCGGACGCGTAGGGTAATGCTGGACTGTGTTTCGTGAACACGTGTATGGGGATGCGAACGCACTGAAGTAAAGGGCACCTGGGCAGAAAGTATAAAAAGCCATCTTCGCAATTTTTAGCCATTTTTCTCCATTTTTGGACGGATTTGAAGCTTTTGAGGGAGATTAAAGAGGGAAGCGAAGGGAAACACTTGGAGGTAAGATTTTTGAACTCAATACTCAATTCTATGTTGATTTCTAAGTAATTAGACCTGAAATTAGTGGGATTCAAACCCAAAAATTGGGGAATTAGGCTTTATGATTTGGAGACCTTTGAGTGGGGTTTTGAGGGTCCATTTGAGGTCCGATTTTGATGTTCTTGGTATTTATAGACTCGTGGGAGTATAAGGATCCTAGTTTTTTTTTATTTTTATCGAATTCCGAGACGTGAGCCCGGGGGTTGGGTTTGGCCAATTTCGGGATTTGTGCTTAATTTTGATATGTTTGAATGGGTTTCGTCTCCCTAGTATATATTGATGATAATAATCTAGTTTTGGTTAGATTCGGAGAAATTGGGGGCCAATTCGAGAGGCAAGAGCATCGCAGATTAGTATTCTGTCCGGTTTGAGGTAAGTAATGACTGTAAATCTTGTCCCGAGGGTATGAAACCCCGGACTTTACATTGTATCACTATTTTTGGAGTGGCACACATGCTAGATGACAAGTGTGTGGAGCGCACTGTTGGGGGATTGTGACTTGGTCTGTCCTGTGGCAACTATTAAGTTGCGTATTTGATTCTAATTCTTATGATATTCATGTTTTGAGACTATTACTATATTTTGGGTTGAACACAATGTTTGGGGCCTGGTGCCGACCTGTTTAAAACCCCTTAGGGGTTGTTTACTGCTATTCCTTACTGTGTTGACTCATGATTTACACTCAGTTCTACATTTTTTAACTGATTTCGAAACTCAGTTTTATTTACACTATTTTGTGGTATAAAAAGATATTTTGGGTCGAGAACCCCGTGTTATTGTTAGCCCGCGTGGCTTTTTGAGAGATTTTTGACTGAGTGAGACCGAGGGCCTATATTGTGAGGATATTATGGGACCGGGTTGCATGCCGCAGTGTGATACACTTTTTATGATATGTGAGAGGCCGAGATCCTGAGTGATTATGTCACGAGATGGATTGATATTAGCGCTTGGGCTGCAGGAGCCACTCCGGAGTCTGTACACCCCTAGTGAGCGCATGTAACAACCCGGTCGGTCATTTTGAGAGTTAGTGCCCTGATCCACTAATAACTGCTTCTCCCATGCCTTATTATGTTAATGGAACTTGTAAGAGCGTTGAGTGGTGAAATTCTGAGTTATTTTTGTCATATAGTCCTTTAAGGTGAATTTTAACCTTAGAAATTGGGCCGTAGCTAGAGCTGTGTGAGGACGGATCTAGAACGGAATTCCGTAGATTCCGTTAGCTCCGTTGAGTGATTTTGAGGTTAGGAGCATGTTCGGAATGTGTTTTCGAGGTCGGGTGTAGATTTAGGCTTGAATTGGAGAAAGTTAGAATTTCGGCGATTTCGGCCGAGAGGTGAGATTTAGATATCGGACTCGGAATGGAATTCCGAAAGCGACAGCATGTCCGGAATATCATTTGTGACCTTTGTGAAAAATGTGAGGTCATTCGGACGGGTTAACACGTGTTTCGGCGTCGAATGTGAATTCTTGAAAATTCCTAAGTTCACAGGCTTGAATCTGTGCATATCTGATGATTTTGATGTTATGAGATGGGTTTTTACGGCTCGACCAAGTTTGAATAAGGTATTTGGGTCAGTTGGTAGGTTTGGTTGAGGTCCTGGGGGCCTCGAGGTTGTTTCGGATGCCCAATGGGTGAAATTGGAGCCTTATGTGCTGCTGAACCAGACCTGTTTCTAGTGTCTCGCACCTGCGATGGTTTTTCCGCAGGTGCGGACACGCAGGCGAGCCGGCCTGGTCGCAGGTGCTGTTGTTGAGTGGGGTGGCCAGAGGGCGCAGGTGCGACCTGGGTTCCACAGGCGCGGGACAGCAGGTGCGACCAAACGACCGCAGGTCCGGCCCCAGGTGATCTTAAGTGATTTCCGCACCTGCGATGGAATTTCCGCAGGTGCGGCACCGCAAGTGCGATATTCTTGTGTTGTTTATTCCAAAATTCGAGGTATTGAAATTCATAAGTCTAAAATCGTTTGAGAGCTCGGGAGTTGGCGATTTTCAGTGGGTTTTGAAGAGAAGGATCATAGGTAACATTTTCTAATCCTAATTCATTGTTAGACCATTAACCCACATCCTTTTCCTTAATCTAATTAACAAAAATGGGTGAAAAACCATGGAAACTTGATGAAACTCCCCCAACCTAAAATCTGAGAATTTAGGGAGTTTTTGACATCGGATTTCGATGATTCTTGTTTGAGTGAGTTCGTGAGTGAATGGGTGCCTGAAAAAATATAACTTTATCCGATTCCGGGACGCGTGCCCGAGGGGCATTTTTGTCAAAATTCCTAATTTCTCGTATTAGCTTCGAATTAATTAGTTATTGTGATTTCTTGAAATGATATTTACTTTATGCAATCGAATTGAATAGATTTGGGCCACCTGGAGTTGGATACTCGTGGCAAGAGTGTGATTATTGGTTGATTAGCACAGTTGAGGTAAGTAGCTTGCGTAATTCTGTGTTGGGGAATTTCCCTTAGGCAATTATAACTGATTTTTGATATAAAAACCCCGTGTACGTGAGGTGACGAGTACGTGCAGGGGATATTTTCACTAATTCCATTATTTCCTTCTATGACATACTTCATCTTCAATTCCTATTATTCCCGTTATTGGTTTAACTGAGTAGTGACTTAAGATTTAAGTCAAACAGTTTTACCTGATTTTCCACTCATTACTATTATTTGAAACTGGTTTAAGTACTTTGCTCTATATATTGCCAACTGTTTTCCTAAACTTTTGAATTACGCTATGTCTGAAATACGTCTCGCATTACATATTTACATTGGGACTGCGGGCTATGACCTGAGACTTTCCCTTGCATTGTATTGAATATTTACATTGGGACTGCGGGCTATGACCTGAGACTTTCCCTTGCATTGCATTGCATACTTACATTGGGACTGCGGGTTGAGACCTAAGACTTCCCCTGCATCGCATCACATGTTTACATTGGGACTGCGGGCCGATACCTGAGACGTTCCCTTGCATTACATTGCATATTTACATTGGGACTGCGGGCTGAGACCTGAGACTTTCCCCTGCATTGCATTGCACGACTATCTAATGATTTATATGATGTGCGGAACTGAAATTTAATACATTCGTTCTTTCCGGTTCACTTTACTTCCCGTTAATTATTACTGCTTTACTTAACAGTTGATTATACCTGTTTATTTTTGCAAACTCAGTAGAGCCGCAACCTGACCTCGTCACTACTTGACTGGGGTTAGGTTTGACACTTACTGGGAACCGAATGTGGAGTACTCATGCCCTTCTGCGCATGTTTTTCCCATTTGCAGATCCAGGTACCGGCGCACTATTCCGGAGTCAGTAGAGTAGCAGATCTTTGGAGACTTTGAGGTATTTCTGCAGCGCCCGCAGAGCTTCCGAGTCCCCCTCCTATGTTAGCATAGTTATAGTTCGTATATGAGACTACACTTTCATTTCCAATTTTGTACATTGAGCCATAGAGTTTAGCTTGTGATGTTGTAGATATTCCGGGTCTGGGGCGAAGTAAGCTGTAAATGCCGAGCGACATTTAGTATTAGTATTGTTTTATGTTATTTTTTTCCTCTGTTTTTCCTCGTGTACTCTTAATTCACTTGAATGTTTAGGCTTACCTAGTCGTCTAGACTAGGTGCCATCACGAACCCGTTCGGAGGGAAAATTGGGACGTGAAAAAGTTGGTATCAGAGCGTCTAGGTTCATAGGAGTCACAACATCACAAGTCGGCTTATTAGAGTCTCGTGGACCGGTGCAACGACGTCCGTATCTTTCTTTGGGAGGCTATGTAACTGTTAAGAAAAATCATGCTTCTTGGAATCCCTTATCGTGCTAGTTACTGCTATCAAAACTCTTAAATTTTATTCTATTCTTGCTTACAGATTGTTCGTACTCGTACCGGACGTATTGATGACCAGGCACCCGAGCCCCCAGCCAGAGCCACCAGAGGCAGGGGCCAGGATAGAGGACGAGTATGTGGTGCAGCCCGAGCACCGGCTAGAGCGTAGGTAGAGGATCCCCCAGCATCCACAATTGAAGGGGCGCCGGAGGTTCCTACTATTACTCATCCCCCCAGGAGACTTTGGCCCAGTTCATGAGTGCTTTCAGTACTCTGTCTCAGGCGGGACTACTTACGATAGCCCCAGCCACATCCCTGGCCGGGGGAGGGACACAGACTCCCGCAACCTGTACTCCTGAGCAGAGGGTTCACATGGGGCAGGTTACAGAGTATATCCCTATGCCTCCAACAGCTCCAGTTCATGAGGCTAGAGCAGCTGCATCTGAGTCCGAGCAGCTCCATCTTGAGAGGTACAAGAAGTACCACCCACCTGAGTTCAGCGGATTAGCTTCAGATGACGCTCTGGGTTTTCTTGAGGAGTGTCATCGCATTCTCTGCACTATAGGTATCGTGGAGACGAGTGGGGCCTCATTCACTACTTTCCAGCTGAGGGGAGAAAATTATCAGTGGTGGCGTGCTTTTGAGTTGTGAGCAGTCCGGACGAGGCAGCTTCACTTACTTGGGCTTAGTTCTCAGAGATGTTCCTACTTGAGTTCGTCCCTCAAGAGCCTCAGGGATGCTTGGCGTGTAGAGTTTGAGCAGTTACGCCAGGGTACTATGACTGTGTCAGAGTACGCAGTTCGATACAGTGATTCGGCTCGCCATTCCCCAACTTTGGTTTCCACCGTCAGAGAGAGAGTTCGTCATTTCATTGAGGGGCTCCATCCCAGTATTCGGACCTAGAGAGCTAGAGACAGATATCACTTACCAGCAGGCCGTGAGCATTGCCCAGAGGATTGAGAGTATGTTAGCCCGGGACAGGGAGGAGAGAGAGGCCAAGAGGTCTCGAGACACGGGTCACTTTTCAGGAGTTCGTGCACCTGCACCACGCTTTGGTAGGGGTTTTGTGAGTCGCTCCATTCATTCAGCTCTTCCAACAGCCAACGGTATTCCAACTCATTCTAGACCTCAGGAGCCTTATTATGCACCACCAGTATCTCAGGTGCTTTCAGCTCAAGGTGCTATTACTGGTCAGTCCAGCAGGCCAGTTTAGAGCCAGCAGCAGCCGCCACGCCCTCAGAGGGGTTGTTTTGGGTGTGGTGACACTCGTCATATGATCAGAGATTTCCCCAGAGCTAGGAGGGGTGCACCACCTCACTCATATCAGGTTCCACGTCTTCCACCAGGTCCCCCAACTATTTTTCCAGCCCCAGCTGCTACCCCACCATCTCAGGAAGCTCGAGGTGGAGGTCGGGGAGGTAGAGGTCGCCTTAGAGGGGGAGGTCCGCCCAGATACTATGCCCTTCCAGCCCGATCCGAGGCCATTGCTTCAGATTTAGTTATTACATGTATCGTCCCCGTCTGTCATATGGATGCCTCGGTATTATTTGACCCAGGGTCTACATATTCATACGTGTCTTCTTACTTTGCTTCACATTTGGGGATATCTCAGGATTCTTTGAGTTTCCCCGTATATGTTTGTACTCCAGTGGGAGATTCTCTTGTTGTGGACCGTGTGTATCGGTCGTGCTTGATTTCTATTAGTGGTTTTGAGACCAGGGCTGATTTACTATTACTTAGCATGGTAGACTTCGATGTCATATTGGGTATGGACTGGTTATCTCCCCACTACGTTATTCTTGATTGTCACACAAAGGCCGTGACGCTGGCTATGCCAGGATTGCCGAGGTTGGAGTGGAGAGGTTCATTAGAGTAAACTCCTCGTAGAGTTACTTCTTTTCTTAAAGTTCAGCGTATGGTTGCAAAGGGGTGCGACACATATTTGGCTTATGTGAGGGATGGTAGTACTGAGACCCCTACAGTTGAGTCAGTCCCAGTTGTGAGGGACTATCCTGATGTTTTTTCAGCTGATCTTCCGGGTATGCCGCCCGATAGAGACATTGATTTTGGCATTGATTTGTTGTTGGGCACTCAGCCCATTTCCATTCCTCCCTATCGCATGGATCCTCCTAAGTTAAAGGAATTGAAGGAGTTGCTTGACAAAGGTTTCATCAGGCCCAGTGTATCACCTTGGGGTGCTCCGGTGTTATTTATGAAGAAAAATGATGGTTCGATGCGTATGTGCATCGACTACCGGCAGCTAAATAAGGTGACAGTGAAGAACATGTACCCATTCCCATGCATTGATGATTTATTTGACTAGTTACAGGGTGCTAGGGTGTTCTCCAAGATTGATCTTTGTTCGATTTATCATCAGTTGAAGATTCGGGAGCCGGATATCCCGAAGACTGCATTCAGAACCAAATATGGCCACTATGAGTTCCTTGTTATGTCATTTGGGCTGACCAATGCCCCAACAGCCTTCACGCACCTGATGCACAACGTATTTCGGCCGTATCTTGATACTTTCATCATCGTATTCATTGACGA
>ML283628.1:8557-19842 GCA_005239495.1 Nicotiana undulata | reverse complement strand
ATAAATGAGTATGTTGGCCTATTAGGCTCGTATGTCACGTGTATATGATGATGTAATAAGAAAAATACGTTATGTTGGTGCTCGATTGAGTAAGGTACCAGGTGCCCGTCGCGGCCCATCAGTTTGGGTCATGACAAAAGTGGTATCAGAGCAGTTCTGTCCTAGGGAGTCTACAAGCCGTGTCTAGTAGAGTCTTGTTTATGGGTGTGTCTTGCACCACACTTATAAGCAGGAGGCTACAAGGCATTTAGGACTATCACTCTTTCTTCTTACTCTAGATCGTGTGGTAGAGCTCACTTATAAGAATTCGAATCCCGAACTTCTATTCGTAAGAAGACGATGCCTAAATTCAGAAAGACGATCCATAAGAGATATAGCTGTGGAAGTTTTGAGTTAGAGGAACTCGATTTTGAATCTTGCTTATGATGAGTAAATGAGAGGTCTTCAGCAGATCATGCGTGTACTAAAAGTTGTACGGTTCTTGATAAGGAGCTTTTAGGAAAGAATATTTATCCACTCTTACGGTAAAAAGGAATAACAAAATCAAAAGTTAGACACGAGTTGTAGCAAGAAAAAGAAGCAAGATAAAGAAGGGTATGAGGCGCCCAGTCGACAAAGGTTAACATCGTTTATAATTCAGGCAGAGGCACATAAGCTTTTTGAGTTATATTCAATAGTAACAGAGGTATATACAATTGGTCTCACCCATTCCAGATATACCCTATGGGGGTTAACAGAAGTAGTATAAGAAGATATGATGGATGAATTGTTTGTGACAGTTGACATTTCTGAAGGATATTGCAAATATGCAATAGATCTCCTTGTGAGACACCCAGGTGGTACACTTTAAAATAGTTCAGCCAGATATGATACTACAAAGACATGCACTATAAGCCTTGAAGGGATACATATTACCTTAGTGCGGCTCGCATCCCTAGTAAAGCGATAATGTTAAGAAACTTGAAGAACCACTGGATGGAGCAATGGAAAGCTAAAAGCGAAAGAATGTCGTATTGAAGTTTTCACAATAAAAGGGATATGCAGAAACATTAGCAGAGTAATAAGAAGAGAGAGAAGGAAGAACTATGAATAAGGTGTGATACATTGATGAAAACGGTAGAGTGTTACAAAACCTATAGTCAAATGAAGAAAGAGAAGAAAGGTGATTGGCCTTAAGACAACAAAAGAGTATAGGCCATAAGGTTATATCCTCATTTCGAGAAATAAGTTCCTAAATCCAACACGACTACCAGAGGGGAGAGTTAATCCCCATGGTAACAGAAATCAGTATGGACTGGCAAACAAGATAAACTAAATATGAATTAGGGACTGAATGATTGGGAAGTACTCGGCATCATGGGAATTTCATATTTCGTTCCAGTGGTAATAGAAGGGACCATAGAAGAAGATTCACGATGAATAAAGAGAATAGTCATTCGGGGAGACGCTTCCCTAGAGAAAGCAATGTGAGCAAAGTTAAGCTTAAGAGACTATATGTGCCAGTTACGCTAAGTGTCACCCTCGCGAGTAAGGGAATTTTTCATCCTTGGTACAGAAGAATTTCCGCAAGGCGAGTAAGGATCATTGATGTTGAGAAACGACGCCAAAGGTGAAGAGGTAAAATATATATAGGTAGATCCTCGTGGCTTCAGTTTTTAGTACATACCTAAATGGGGGGAATATGGAGTAATGTTGCATTAAGCCAGAATTAAGTGGTTCTAGTGACTATGGAATGGTAAAGGAAGAATGTGATAAGTGAAAGAGGAATGAGACGGCACTTATCCAAATCTTACAGATACGCTACGATTCAAGAATATTGTGCAAGCACAACGTCAAGGAGAGGAAGTAAAGGTTCATGCCCGAGCTGTTATTAATAAATAAGGAGCCAGTTCAAGACGTAAGATAAGACAAAAGAAATAACCCAAGAAAGATTACAAGGAATATTAATATGAGAATGGGCCAACAAGTAGTTAGTAATTGGTCAGGAGGATCCCAGTTATGGCTAAACAGGAGGTTACAAACGAGTCATAAGATCGTGTGAGATAAAAAAAGTAGAACCCAACATGGAGAGTTCAGCCTCGAAGAATATCATTATAATACTTGAGATATATTCAAACAAGAGTCGAGGTAGCTAAAGACACCGTATGAGTGTTACAGGGATAAAAGAAAGTGCCACTGGGAAGGCAGTCAAAATATCATTTCAAAAACAACCATACAAGCACAAGGGCGTGGAGATAAGTAACTAAGGATAAGTATAGGCAAGGAAGGACATCAGAAGGTCTGTCGAGTATACGATGTAAGAAGCTCGCATCTTTACAAGAGTCAGAGGGTCTTCCCTAAGTACTATGATGAGAGACTAGCTGGGGAAATAAGGAAGAAGGCTTCAACCTCAGTACAACGACCTAAAGAGGAAATGGTCGTGTGACAAAAATCTCGCAACAACATTGTACGCATTCCAAAGTAAAGTGGCACCTACCGTGGCTAATGAATGGGAAGTAAGAATTAAAATTAATATTCGAGATCATATGAGTTGTATGAAAACTCTGGCAGGTGTGGTCACTAAGATAAGCTAAGTATGGACGCAACAAGGGGGCAGAAAGACCAGGAAAAGTAATAGCTTACGTTGAAAGAAAGCTAAGATGGAACGAAAGAGTTATTTGATCAAATATCCAGGGTTAGTACGTTGTGGATACACTCAAGATTTTGGAGCATTATCCAGGCAGCATATTTGTTGACAATCATACGTCCATAAAAGACTCTGGTATAAGTTTAAAGAAAGAATAAAGCCCAGGGCATAGACAAGGGATTGAATTGTTAGATGATTGTATCATGGATATTCCATAACGCCCATGAAAGGCTAAAGTAATAACTGATACCATGAGCCACAGATCGGAAGATAGCTTAAGCCTACGTAAATGCTGATCAGAAGGAAGAGGAAACTAAAGAATTACACCACCTAAGTAAATCAGGAGTCTGATTATTGGACCTAGAAAAATTATAGAAGTTGTGCTGGAGAACATGACAGACACTCTTAATATCAGATATTTAAGAGAAATAACACAACAATCATAATCTATAATGGATCTACAAGAAAGCCAGTAAGAAGAAGTACCAGCCTCATAAGAAGTCAGCACGAAGGTCCCACCGGATTGTGTATATATCAGAGGTGTGAATATATTAATAAGAGCTTCAAGTTATGGACGTGAATTACACCTAGGTGGAAGGGAGGTCACGAAAGAGATAGAAGATATGATGCGAGATTTTAAGGTAAGTAAGGTAAAGGTGAACAACGTACGATATACTCAAAGGCAGAAGATCGTGAATAGTCCATACTTTGGATAAAAGGCTATAGCACAGGGATCCAATAACCGAGAATGATAGCGGCATGTCTTCCAGCCTATGATTTCTAAATACTGAGAGATCTAGTTAAGATAATAGAGAAAAGTTGGAGATGATGTGATGTCTTGCTTGACGTTCCAGAATAACATAAGGAAATCTATGGTGCAAGCAAGTTGAAGGAAAGTTTATAAATGGATATGTATAGGTCGCAAGCTAATGGTAGATTGACAAAGTTTTAAGAAAACATAAGTAAGGATGAGGAAAGGCAAGTGAAAAAGTGACGAGAATGGATAAGTCTTTAGGATTAAGCCCATGAATACCAGAAGAGCAAACAATTTCTCTATGTTATACAAAGCTCACTATAGCCCTAATGAACTCAAAAGAGTCGAAGATTAATAGCATTTAGAAGGAATGAAATGCTGACCTGGGAATAAAATGAGGGTATAATTGTGACAGATAAAGGATAATGTTTGGGCCTTCATTTGAATAATAAAATTTGTGTTACGCCCCGCAATATTACTTCAATATTACGTCCTGCAGTATTAAATTACGACGATGTTGCACCCTGTAGTATTGTACGTTGAATTTATCGTAAGGTAATTAACATCAGTCTAAGGAAAAGATTATTTGGAAATTTTAGGGATTATGCTATTTCAAACAAGTGATAAGAAAATTCATTAAGGCGAGAGGGGGAGCAAGTCAAAGAAAACGAATTTCCGTCCAAGTTTGGCATGTTGGGATAAAATACGGCCCGAGCTAAAATACTCGGTATTTATGGACTAGTGACGCACGAAGTACCACATGACCATGATAATAAGGTGTATAGGTATGTGAAAAGTGAATAGTATTTTAAGTAAGAGAAGACAATTCTTAATTATGCGGGTAATTAGTTAATTACCGGGTAGCGGGACATTACCTAATTAGTTAATTAACTATAGGATAAGATTAAATTTCCCATCCCCACCCACGTGGAAACAATATTAGCTTCAAATTGTGACTCTTAATGTCGCATATCAAGGTGGCAAAACATGATGAGATTTGTGGCCAAGTCATTTAACTAGTAGGACCTACTAACTAACCATTTTAAAGAATTCATTTGAAATTGCTAAGCTTCATGGGTTGGATAAAGAAGAGGACGGATGAGACTCCAAAAGAAGTTTTATCTTTATGAAATATATGGGTTATATGGAAGATAAGCCAATAATGATACTAACTCCTCTTGAATTAACACCAAACTCAATTTGGTAACGGAGACATACAGTCACTTCTCTTGAAGTAATACCGAACTCCATTTGGTAATGGAGACATATGAAATGCTAAGCCAAGAATGATACTCACGTATCTTGAATTAATACCAAACTTCACATGGTAAGGAAATTATACAGAAAGGCAAAGCCATGAATGAATGTGAGAGATTTGGAAATTCATACGGATTTTTCCCTACTCCAGGTATGTTAAGGCTATCCCTTCTTTCTTTTGGCATGGTCCAAATTATACTGAAGAAACGAGCAAATACACAGTTTCTATAAATTACTCTATTCATAGAAATAGTAGGGGTGTCTATATTCTTGATCATCCATGAGAATTATTATTATTTTCTATTCATGGGTCTCAGAATAATACACAGTTGGAAAGGTTTATCCGGAAGGAATATTGAGATTATTACGTACTTTTCATGAATTTCATACATGTGCATTGACCCATGACCAGATTGCGTTATATACGTGTATATATGTAAATATATGTATATGGGATATGGGAAAAGGTTACGGCGTTATATACGCACCACCACTTGATCAGCTGGTATACGATGATGATTTTGCCCACAGTGGCCAATATGATATGATGGGATGCCCTAAGAGGCTGATGATGTTATGAAACATATACCTATGCACGACATGACATTCATATGCATATGCATGATGATAAAAGTGATTTATTATTTACAGAATTATCCAGACATACAGGTTGAGTCATGTACTCTATATGTCATCCATGTCTCTTATGTATTTATTTATGTGCCTTACATACTCGGTACATTATTTGTACTGACGTCCCTTTTGCCTGGGGACGCTGCGTTTCATGCCCACAGGTTCTGATAGACAGGTCGAGAGCCCTCCAAGTAGGCTATCAGCTCAGCGGAAGATGTTGGTGCACTCCATTTGCTTCTGAGTAGCTTGTTTGGTTAGTATGATTTAGACGTGTAAGTTTGGTATGGCAGGACTCTGTCCCGACCTTTATGACATTTATGTACTCTTAGAGGCTTGTAGACATATGTCGTGTACGTGAAAGATTGTACGGCCTTGTTGGCCTATGTTTTGATTTTATAAATGATTATGTTGGCCTATTAGGCTCATATGTCACGTGTATATGATGATGTAATAAGAAAGATACGTTACTTTGGTGCTCGGTTGAGTAAGGTACCGGGTGCCCGTCGCAGCCCATCAGTTTGGGTCGTGACAATTTGATCTCCAGTCTTTCCAGATTTCAATCGCATATCATTATGCGGCCTGCACAATGATTTCACGACTGCGTAATGGATGGCAAATTCGTCTTCACTAGAACTCATCTTCCATTATTGCGACACTTATGACCGCATATTGTACCTCAAATTTGACTCTTGCAAAGGAGATGGGCTGGTTACATTTGCGATAGTTATGCGTTTCGAACTTCACTTCTACGGTCGCATATCTGTCGCAAATCTTCCTTTTTCTACCGGTGCCATGAAATATAGTGGAATGGAGATGGGATGAGTAACTAACACCACATCAATACAAAAATCATTATCTCTGTCAGGTGTCATGCCTGGCTAGTCTGCAGGAAACACATGTAGGAACTCCCTCACTACTGGTATTGGCTTTAGAGTGGGAGTGTCAGCACTAACATCCCTCACAAAGGCCAAATACGCCAAACACCCCTTCTCAATAATCTGTTAATCCTTCAAATATGAATCATTGTACTAGGAACATGATCCGGGGAGCCTCTCCACTCCAACCTCGCAACCCCGGCATAACCAGCATCACGGTCTTAGCGTGTCAAGAAAGAATAGCATGGTATGGTGACAACTAATTCATGCCCAAAATCACATCAAAGTCGATCACACTAAGCAGTAAAAGATCAACTTTGGTCTCACAACACCCAACGGTAACCACACACGACGATATACTTGATCCACCATAATAGAATCACCCACTGATGTAGATACATGAACATGCATATCTAAATAACCATGAGGTATATCCAAATAACGATTAAAGTATGATGGCATATATGAATAAGTGAAACCACGATCAAATAACACTGAAGCATCTCTATCGCACAAGGAAATAATAACTTGTGATCACGATGTCAGAAGAAACTAGCTCTGGCCTGGCAAGAAATACATACCAACGGCCTAACCACAGCCTGAGTAACCTCCCCTTCTAGGGCGACTTGGCCTCATACTGCCTCCACCCTGATTTAGTTGAGCGGGTGGTGTAGCAACTGATGCGGAGTTATACTATGGCCTCCCTGCTACACTGGACCTCTATAATAGCGGGGGAAATACTTCCTCACATGCCGCAACTCCCCACACTTGTAGCAACCTCGAACTAGGGATGACGGTGGGTCTTAAATCGGACCTCGAGAACCAGAATAACACCTGGGAGAGCTCGATATCGAAGAACTCTAAACTAATGGAGTGCAATAAGAGCTCTGAGTTGGAAGTGCACTGAAGGATGAGCGAACTAGATGAGCACTGTATGAACTATGGCTAGCTGATGGACCTTGAGAAATATGACGAGCTGCCTGAGCGGATATAAAAGGATGACCCATGCTGTGATGTGACTGAACTGCCCACGAGGTACCGTAAAAACTACATGAACCATGGGGCCTCTTGCGCTCCCGCTCCTCTTGCTTAGGCGTATGAACATGCTTCAATATCCTAGAAATCTGAACCACCTGGTCAAACCTAGCATCTGTCTCGGCCTCTTGAGCCAAACAATAATGTGGACAATAGTTGTGGCCATCAATGAACCTCCTGATCCTCTCTCTCTATCTCTCTCTATCTCTTAGTGGGGACCAAATATACTGCATTATGCGCCAAATCCACAAATATTATCTCGTACTAGGTCACAATCATATCCTCCTAACGTAGTTGCTCGAACTCCCTATACAGCTCCTCTATGTGAGTTTGTACAAAAGATTATCTAAGAAGAGAATTGAGAACTGATGCCATTTAAGTGGGCTGCATCAATTGGCCTCCCTGACTCATAGGTCTGCCACCATCTGCAGGCTGCCCCTATCAGTTGAAAATTAGTAAATGCAACTCGACTAGTGCCAACAATACCCATTGTGCGAAGAATTCGTTGACACTGATTTAGAAAACCATGAGCATCCTCTGACTCTCCTCCATTGAACTCGGGAGGGGTCAAGCCTCTTAAATATCTCCAACCTATTTTGCTCCTCATCGTACATAGATAGACAACCTCGACCCGAGCACCAATAGCTGGCTGAACTGGTAACACCCCTGGTGTCTAATAACCCTGAGCTAGCTGCTCTGGTGTACGAGTGGCAGGACTCTAGGCTCCTCCTCTAACCTGTGAGGTGGCTGGTGCAGCTTGTATTATTCCCCCTTGAGCCAAGCTCGTGTATACACTCAAGATCTGAGCCCAAGTTTCCTGAAGACCAGGTATAGCAATAGACCCTGCCATTGTCTGAGTTAGTCACACCTGCTAAAAAGTATATGGAACTTGCTATTCCACTAGAGCAAGTGGAGGCTCAACTGTACTACTCTAGCTGTAGTGCGAGCTCCACATCGATCCCGACCTCTCGTGCTTGATCAATTGAACGTGTCCTTACCATCTGTGAGAGAATAGAAGAGTAGAGAATAAGACTCGGGAATTAGCAAATCCGCAAGATAAGAATGTAAGAAAGCGAATTTTCCTAATAGTTCAGTAGCCTCTCCAGGATAAGTATAAACGTCTCTGTCTGATACGCAACACACTACTAAACTTGCTCATGACTAGTGAGACCTAGGCAACCTAGTGCTATGATACCAACATGTCAAGACCCAAAATCCCACTAGACCGTGACGACACCTAACAATCCTTTCTAGGCAAGCCAACAGTTTCTCAATAACAATGAATACAATAAGACATAAATTAATAATCTCAAAGACGGAAGTATCATGAAATATCTGAGAACGTAACGATGGCACTACTACAACCATCCCAAAGATTCGGTGTCAAACAATACATAAGCACTATAAAATCTCAAAATACATGGCTAAATCCTCAATACAACTATATGAACAATAGAACAATAATAACATATCCAAATGGAAGAGAACTTCAAGGTCTGCGAACGACATAGCAGCTACCTCGTAGTCTCCACAAGCTGGTACCAATGTAACTCTAGCAATCACCACGCCCGAAAGTTCCTATATCTACACATGAAGTGCAGAGTGTAGTATGAGTACAACCGACCTCATGTACTTAATAAGTTACAAACCTAACCTTGGACTGAAATCAATGACGAGCTTGGAAGAAAGGTTAATGTCCAACATCAATAATTTGTAACAACTCAGGATATAATGAAGAAAGTAAAGTAAATAACTCAAAGATACCATGTTTAGATCGTTGAAAATCACAAAAATTTAGGCATGCCTTCCAAGAGTAACAATCAAAGCCCAATATAGATAAGACATTTCATTTACCATCTAGCATGAGGAAAATACATCTTTGTGACTACATGTCAAGTATACATGTCAAGTCAATATCATAACAGTGAAACCATCAATTATAACCATACACAAAATGCTCATGATACCTAGCACAAGTGCCTCTCACCATCACACTCAGCATTGTGCAGGTGCTTGGCACAAATGCCCCTCACTAAAACACATATATGTCCTTGTGCCTGTGATTACTGTGAATACCAGACTCTGGAAGGGGGGTCCTTTCCCAAGTGTTAATCAATATCATATAGCCCAATAGTGGGTCCTAGTGCATGTGTCGCCCAAACTTAGTTCCGCTTAGCCCAATATGATCTTGGCGTACACACCACCTCGAAATCAATACCAAATCGGTTCTATGGCCCAAGCTCAGTATCAACCACTCAAGTCTCGATTAAATACATCGCACACTACTCAGTTTAATTGTATTACACATGTGAGGCATTAACAACATGTGAAGGATCAAAACAATAATGTATTGAGACAGAGATACCATACACAAATATAGTAATATGATTGAGGGTATGCCTACAATAAAGGCAAACATCTCAAAATAGCAAAAATGACCCTATCATGCCCCAAACAAGTAAGCACATAGCCTAGTCATGATTTCTAACATGAATCACAACTCAAATAACCATACAAGTAGAGAGAACATGGATATACCGAGAAATAATAGCAGAACAAGCCCCATAATAGTCTAAAGTCCACTCGATCATGAATACCGCAGTACACGCACACACGTCCATCACCTAGCACGTGCATCACCCCAACACATCTCAAATAACATAGTTCTCAAGGATAATTACCCTTAAATCCAAGTTTAGATATGTTTCTTAATTCAAAATGTGGGAAGCAATCCAAAAATCCATTGCCACGCGAATCAACCTCCGAAAAACTTGAATCTAATCAAAATAACACCATATCATCAATAAAAGCCATCGAAAAAACTCCAAATGATAAAGCTAAGATCTTGAATAAATTATGCAAAGTCAACCCAAAAGGTTAACACCGGGCTCGCACCCTAGAACCCGACAGATCTCACAAATTCCGAATACTCATTCCGATACGAGTCCAAATACATGTGTTTCACCCAAATCCACCTCAAATCGACCCTTAATTCATCAAGTTTAACTCTCCAAAACCATAGTAAAAAATCCCTATATTTCACCCTAAATTCACATAAGCTAGGTTTAATAATCCATGGTTGATCAATATCTATCATCAAAATTAAATAAACTTCACTTACCTCTTAAATTGTAGCGAAACGTCTCCAATAAATCGCATTCGACCGAGCTCCACAACTCCAAAAATGAGGAAATAACCAAACCCTTCGAAATATAAAGTTTGCTTATGATCTCGCATTTGCGGCCACTTAACCATAGTTGCAGTCAAATCATCTAATCTGTGATTTCCATCCATCTACCAACTTACCGCAATTGTGGTCAACCTGCGCATCTGCATTTGCGGTCCTTCGCCGCACATGCGCTTCCGCTTCTATGCCATAGTAACCGCATATGTGCCACACTAACCACATCTGCGGTCCCTGCCTTCTACAACTAAATACGCACCCAAGATCACTCGATCACTTCTGTGGATCCGCATCAGCTGTCCTTTTTTCATAGATATGAAAATAACACTCACCAAAACTAGCACCGCCAACAACACCACAAATGATCTGAAAATTAATCCAAAATGCACCTGAGGCCTCTGGGACCCCGTCCAATCACTCCAACGATCCCAAAACATAACTTGAACTTACTCGAGGCCTTGAATCACATAAAACAACATCAAAACCACGAATCTCACCTCGATTGAAGCCTAATGAACTAATGAACTTTCAACTTCTAAAGCTCATGCCAAACCATATCAAATCAACTAGGAATGGCCTCAAATTTGGAATACAAGTCCCACATTACACAACACACCTATTTCAACTCCCGATACCAAAATTTGAACATTATATAAACAAAGTCAACTTTCGGACAAACCTATGAACCCTCCAAACATTCAACTTTCCAGCTTTTGCCAAAAAGCATCAAATCGACCTATGAAACTCCAATCAAAATCCGGATACACCTAAGCCTAAAATCACCAAAGAAGCTATGGAACCATGAAAACACCATTCTGGAGTCGTCTACATGAAAGTCAAACTCTTGTTAACTCTTAAAACTTAAGCTTCTAACCTTGGGACTAAGTGTCCCAATTTACTCCAACCCCCCCCCCCCCCCCC
>ML283624.1:632-38005 GCA_005239495.1 Nicotiana undulata | reverse complement strand
CCAGGGTGAGCTTGTTGCATTAAGCTCGCTGGGGGGTACCTTTATCATATCCCCATGTATTTGACATCGATGGCATTTGCGGACATACTGGATGCAGTCTGTTTCCATGGTCATCCAGAAATAACCGGCCTGAAGTATCTTCTTTGCTAGAACAAACCCGTTCATATGAGGACTGCATGTACCAGCATGTATTTCCTCCAACAGCTTCGTCGCTTCTTTTGCCTCGACACATCTTAGTAAGCCCAGATCGGGAGTTCTCCTATATAGGATTCCTCCGCTGTGAAAGAAGTTGTTTGATAACCTTCGAAGAGTGCGTTTTTGAGTAGCGTTTGCACGTTCTGGGTACTCTCCCTCTGCCAAGTACTCCTTAATGTCATGAAACCAAGGCTTTCAATCTGCTTCTTCTTCAATATGGGCGCAGTAGGCCGACTGATTGTGAATCCCCACCGGTATAGGATCAATGAAGTTCTTATCTGGATGTTGTATCATAGATGACAAGGTGGCCAGTGCGTCGGCGAACTCATTCTGGATTCTGGGAACATGCCGGAATTCAATCTTTGTGAACCTCCTTCTCAATTCCTGCACACGATGTAGGTACGGCAGTATCTTGGAATTCTTGGTCTCCCATTCTCCTTGAACTTGCTGTATCAATAAGTCAGAATCACCAATCACTAATAATTCTTGAACATTCATGTCAATGGCCAAGTTGAGCCCAAGGATGCAGGCCTCATATTCAGCCATGTTGTTGGTGCAGAAGAACCTGAGTTTGGTGGATACCGGGTAGTGCTGAACTGTTTCTGAAATCAAGACTGCTCCAATACCCGCGCCTTTGAAGTTTGCGGCCCCATCAAAGAACATCCTCCAACCGTCGTAGGATTCTGCAATATCCTCTCCTACGAATGACACTTCCTCATTGGGAAAATATGTTTTCAAGGGTTCGTATCCTCCGTCTACACGATTTTTGGCAAGATGATTGGCTAATGCTTGTCCCTTGATTGCCTTTTGAGTTACGTAAATGATGTCGAACTCACTTAACATGATCTGCCATTTAGCCAGCTTGCCAGTGGGCATGGGTTTCTGAATGATGTACTTGAGCGGATCCATCCTTGATATGAGGTACGTTGTGTAGGCACAGAAATAATGCCTCAGCTTCTGTGCGACCCAAGTCAAAGCACAACAGGTGCGCTCTAATAGAGAATACCGGGCCTTATACGGAGTGAAATTCTTGCCGAGGTAGTAAATTGCTTGTTCTTTCCTCCCTGTTTCGTCATGTTTCCCGAGAACGAAACTGAAAGCTCCATATAATACGGCCAGGTAGAGTAATAGGGGTTTACCCGGCTCTGGGGGTACCAAGACTGGTGGTGTTGAGAGGTACTCTTTGATTCTGTCGAAGGCTTTTTTACAATCCTCAGTCCATTTGGTGGCAGCATCCTTTCTTAGCATTTTGAAACTTGGTTCAGAAATGACGGTAGACTGGGCTATGAACCGACTAATATAATTGAGCCGTCCCAGGAAGCTCATAACATCCTTTTTGTTCAATTCCTCGGTGACTGACAATGAAACCAAGTAATTTCCCCGCAGGAACCCCGAACGCACATTTCGCAGGGTTCAGTTTCAGATTGTATTTCCTTAACCTGTTGAAAAACTTTCTCAAATCATCCATGTGATCAGCAGCTTTCTTTGATTTTATGATGATGTCGTCCACATACACCTCAATTTATTTGTAAATCATGTCATGAAATATAGTAGTCATAGCCCTCATGTAAGTGGCCCTTACATTCTTCAGACCGAATGGCATCATCTTATAACAATACACTCCCCACGGCGTAATGAATGCCATTTTCTCTGCATCTTCCTCGTCCATCCAAATCTGATGGTAACCAGCAAAACAATCTACAAAGGACTGCAGCTCAAGGTTGGCACAGTTGTCAATTAAAATGTGTATGTTTAGCAAGGGGAAATCGTCTTTTGGACTAGCCCGATTAAGATCCCGGTAGTGGACGTAGACTCTGACCTTCCCATCTTTCTTTGGTATACGCACAATGTTGGCTAACCATGTAGGATATTCGACCACCCAGAGGACCCCGGCATTGATCTGTTTGGTGACCTCCTCTTTGATTTTCAAGCTCATGTCTAGTTTGAATTTTCTGAGCTTTTGCTTCACTAGTGGGCATGTTGGATTGGTTGGCAGTTTGTGGGCCACAATAGATGTACTGAGGCCAGTCATGTCGTCATATGACCAGGCAAATATGTCCTCATATTCCCTTAAGAAATTCGTATATTCGTCCTTTTCTGACGGCGACAGATGAATGCTGATACGTGTTTCTTTGACGGTCTCTGTGTCTCCCAGATTGACAACCTCAGTCTCGTCCAAATTGGAATTAGGTCTGTTCTCAAAGTTCTCAACCTCCCTAATAATATCCTAAGGTATATCATCATCATCTGACTTGGGATCCGTTTGTTGCGTTGCCTCGTTGCAGGTCACGGTCGTCGGTTCATCAAGATAAGTAATAGTAATGCTGTGTAAAATAAAGTAATGGGGAGGAAAAAAGTAACGAGTAAATATAAGATTTATAAGGAAATTGGAAATGCTTTGATAAATTGAGTAATTGTTTGAACATAGGAGCTCTTTATTGCAGAAATTAAAAATGCGAAAAGGAAGAAAATTTCTTTAAATAAATAAACTGTAAATAATGCTTGTTTTGTTAGCCTTGCTACCCCGAGGCTAGACGGGATTTGGTTGTCCTGACGGACCAATTGTTGAGATGTGATCCCTTGCTCATGACTTGTATGGAAGGGCCTTCCTCCCCCTCCTCTTCAAGAATGACACAGCAGTCCATATCCTCATCATCCAGAAATAAATCCCTTATTGCCGCTAGCGCTTCCTCTTTGTTTGTACTATATATGATGTCAGCTGGCTGGAAAGTCTGCTCTATGCGGGGTATTGGCTGCTCCAATGGGTAGTAAGGGCCGCGCCATGGTGGCGACCAGTCCTTGAACTCCTTCCAAGTGTACTCGTACCCTAGCCCAAAAGTAGTACCATGCTTCTTGAGTGTTACTGGCTTTGTTATTCCTTGAAGATGCTTACCGAGCCCTTTACCCGGCTCGTACCCTTGCCAGTTCAATATGCTTTCGGTCTTACTGCCCCACCACTTGTCTTTGTCAATAGCGTTAACACGATCTATGTTGTGATAGATTTCTCCGCCCAACTTCCTCCTTCCATCGATGACCGAAAAGGTCTGGCGACCGTAGATATGGTTGCTACTGTCGCCATGAATGATTACCTCTTGGTGATTCCATTCAAACTTCACAGCTTGGTGTAGGGTCGATGCCACGGCCCCAGCAGCGTGGATCCAAGGTCGTCCTAATAGTAAGTTGTAGGATGCAGGCACATCTATTACTTGGAAATCTACATCGAACCAAGTTGGTCCCATATGTAGGCATAAGGTAATTTCTCCCATGGTGGACCTTTGTGAACCGTCAAAGGCCTATACATTGATCTCTCCTTCCTTTATCACATGTAGACTCTTGCCCAATCTCTTGAGTGTGATCAGCGGACAGATGTTGAGACTAGAATCCACATCAATTAGGATCCTTGTGATGAAAAGATCCTCACATTGTACGGTGATGTGTAGCGCTCTATTATGCCCTAGCCCCTCGGGTGGTAGCTCATCTTCGTGGAAAGAGATCTTGTGACTTTCCAATATATGGCCCACCATGTTTACCTTTTCTCCACTGGTGATATTGTCTGGCACGTATGCTTCAATCAGCACCCTTAGCAAAGCACTCCTATGAGTTTCAGGGTTTTGTAACAGGGAGAGGATGGATATCTGAGCTGGCGTTTTGTTCAACTGGTCAAGGATTGAGTATTCCTTGGCTTGTATCTTTCTCCACTGATCGTCTGAACCTGTTTCAATGATGGGGGGACGGTTGTTGTCCTGTTTGCTGGACTCAAGCAAATGTTTGGGGGTATAAACTCTGCCAGTTCTCGTACTACCTTGTGCAGCGATGGCTTCTTCAGACTTGCCTTTACCTTTCCTCCTTGCTTCAACGGTATAGTCCCATGGAATGGCGTCTGAGTAAAAGGGTGTCGTTGTTGACATTGCCACTGGAATAGGTGTGGTCATTCTTCTTCCTGCCGGAGTATATGTTATAGATGGCCAGATTGCAACTTCGAGCGGTCGCACAAACTCGACTTCGATTGGTCCTGGGGCCTTTCCCTCGTCGGGTGGCCTTGATTCAAACTCAAGTGGAATGGACATGTTTACCTCAACTTCCTCAGACGGCTGCATCTGGACTATGATTGCATTAAGAGTAATCACAGGCTTCTTCGGATCACCCTCAGCAATTAGCCCAATTGATCACTCGGGATCCCAATTATCTTCAACCCCAATCATGTGGACGCCGCCTTTTTGGTCGGGCAGCGGATTATTGCGAACATTAGGAGCAGGGTCCTTAGCTACAATGATCTTGTTATCTATGAGGGTTTGTATCTTGTCTTTCAAGGAACGACATTCCTTGATGGTGTGTCCCTTCATGCCGGAGTGGTAAACACAGGTTTTGTTTAGGTTGACCCATTGAGATGGGTTCTCAGGGATGACAGTGGGGATGGGTGTGACATAACCGGCGGCTTTAAGCTTTTCATATAATTGGTCAATGGGTTCAGCTATGGCAGTATACTATTTTGGTGGACGACGGTCGAAGTTTGGGTGAGGTCTCGGGAAGTTTAGGCGGTTAGGGGGTGATTGATAGTGAGAAGGTTGGGAGTTGTAGGCATTATAGACGGGAGCTGGTTGTGACTATCTGGGCGAGGTAGGCTGATATGTGAATGGTGGAGTTTGGTAGGCGGGTGAGGGTGTATGGTATTGAGGTGAGGGTGCTTGGTAACTTGGAGTTGGTTGGTAAGTAAAGGAAGGTGCGGGGTATACTTGGTATTTGGGAGGGGACTTGGCTTGTTGTGCCACCATCACGGCTCCTACATCCCTTTTCTTGGACACACCACCGGATTGTAGAGCTTTATTAGTAGCCTGTAAGGCTTCGAAGTTAGTAACCATACCATTTTTTATGCCTTCCTCGATTCGCTCTCCCAACTTGATGTCAGAAAACTTGTGCCATTCGACCATCATTAGCCGCTCATAGTACTGAGGATTCTGAGCGCGCACAAAGAATTTGTTCATTTGTTCTTCTTCCAAGGATGGCATGACCTTGGCAGCCTCTGACCTCCAACGAGTAGCATACTCGCGAAAAGTCTCAGTTGGTTTCTTCTTAAAGTTCTGGATGTAGAACACATCCGGTGAATTCTCCGTATTGAATCTGAATCTATCCATGAAGTCTGTAGCCATATTCACCCAATTGATCCATTTCTTTGGATCCTGATTGATGTACCAGGATAGTGCATCACCTTTCAAACTCCTCATGAAGAGTTTCATGCGGATCCTTTCATCTTTTCCCACGTTGACCAATTTGTCGCAGTAAGTCCTTAGATGGACTCTTGGGTCACCAGTACCATCAAACATCTCGAACTTAGGAGGTTTGTACCCCTCGGGCATTTCAACATCGGGTTGTATGAAAAGATCCTCATAATTCAATCCCTCAACCCCTTTAACTCCTTCGACGCCTTGAACTCGGTTAGTCAATTTCTTGTGTTCCTCAGCCAGATTCCTGATGAGCTTGTCCTTCTCGTCGGACTCATAGGTGTGCGGTTTGGAATGAGCTACGGTTTCCACATAAATGGGGTTGTCATAAGCATGGAGGTGATCTCTCATCTAATCCTGGAGAGGCGGGGTGTTGTAGTGACATGTGCGTGGTGCTGGTGGAACGGGATCTTTGGGGTGATTGGGTTGTTTTGGGACGTTTTAGGGTAAAGTGGGGTTCAAAGCATTTGGGAAGTGAATGTCTGGGACGTTGAGGGAGAATGATAAGTGGGTTGTCATATGCGTGGTGCTGGTGGAACGAGATCTTTGGGGTGATTGGGTTGTTTTGGGACGTTTTGGGGTAAAGTGGGGTTCGGAGCAGTTGGGAAGTGAATGTCTGGGACGTTGAGAGACAATGATAAAGTGGCCAAGTTCTTGACATGATCAAGTTCCTCTTGGAACTATAGCAGCTTCTTCTCTAATGGAGACATACCCTCGTGCAGAACCTGAATACCCTGACCATCAGTGATCTCAACATGTTCATCCCTGTTGTCTTTTCTAGTGCCGCTCGCATCTGCCATCTTAGTTTTACCCTTGTTTTTTGCTTTGGGAGGACTGGGAGGAGAAGTAGGAGGAGGGACCTTTGATCTTGTGCAATAAGTTGTTGATGCCAGAGTGCACGAACTAACCTTTGGGGAAGGGGAATAACTAAAGAAAAACAAAAAAGGTAATGAAGTTAGTGAGGAATCATAAAACATTGCGATATTTAAACATGTAGTGCGGGAATATAAAGCGCGTCCTAAGTTGGGGAACCTCTTGAGCCCGAGGTAGGCCTAGCGACAAATTAGTTTGGTGAACTTAAAATACTAAATGCCTCATTTTATTGATGTAAAAATGGACGAGTCCAAATACAAAACAATAAGCAAGAAATAAAATCACTAATGGCCATCGGCCTTATTACATTGGTAAAGAGGAAAAGAAAATCCTACCTAATTGGGTCCCAGAAGGACCTTCTCCAAGCTTGGTTATCTTGGCATATTTTAGATCATGCTGAGTCTGGGGACTTCGTGCCTCGTTTCCTACGAACAAACAAGGTTAGGCCCTTACCCCCACCGGACTCGACTATTTAACTTCAATAATTAGCAATGAGTATTTAAGTTCTCCAAATAAATGCACAGAACGTGAAAGCGTCCTTTTGGGTTCCAGGGAAACCCAATGGACTTTGAACGAGGCTATCTTAAAGGCTATTGTGCGGACAACACGTTAGCCTGGCTAAGTTTGACCATGATGCATGCAGCATACAATAGAGTAAGGTTTCTATTGGGGTGTTAGACTGGTACCCTTGAGCGGACAACTCAAGGGGGAAGGCACGGAATCGTTGACTGCACAGCTGATCGACTAGTTTTACGGTAAATACGCCTTTCTGAATTTAGGGGTAATAATATTGGAATAGCGCAACCACTCATTGTAAGCGTTGCTATAGGATATTTTTGGCACGAGTGGAATATGAATGCGAAGCACGATATGTAACAATAAGCATTAAAACAGATAAGCATGTATTTTCACGTTGAGGAAAACAGTAGAGAAAGGAAATACAACAGTTATAATGGAAAGCGGTTACAAAGAAGACATGAAGATATGCCAGTTACATTCAGGTGAAATAAATACCTGTAAAAGTAAACAATTAACGGCATATAATGGGGAATAGGAAAAGGCATAAGCATTTAAATGCAAATTTAAGGTCTAAATTTACAAAGCAAACTGTAATGGTATAAGCCTAGGGAAGATTCCCCAGCAGAGTCGCCATACTGTCGCGCCCCCTTTTTCTATCGCACGGGTTAGGTTTGGAGAGATCGGGTTTATGACATTTTGGACAACTCCTTAAAGGAAGAGGGTTTAAGGAAGAGTCGCCACATAATAATTTTTACGGTGCGTTATGGCACCTAGAGTTGATAACTCATGAACTAGTTCGCGTTACCAGAGATTGGGTAAGGGCTTGAAATTATCCCGAGGGGAAGGTGTTAGGCACCCTTCAATATCCACAATTGTGGGTCCCATCCAATAAGATTTGTGAATTTGGACGGTGAGCAAATAACAAGTAAGGTTCATATAAAGGGGATTTAAAACAAGTATGAAAATCTTTAAAGGGTTTTGAAATAACATTAGAATAAACATTTGAAAAGAATTGTCCTAGGTTTAAAGTAATACGGATTAATTCAATGCGATACCCGGTATGTCACATCTCGAAGTGGCGGCTACAAGTGGTATTAGCGCACCGGTCATCATATTAGTAATCTACCCTTCCCACCCCGAGAAGGTTGTTAAAAAATGCGTGTGTTGGTCACGAATGCTTATTGCGTGCCATTACCCGTCCCATCCTATAAGTCCTGCAGGAACTAGGTTGAACCCTTAAGCTGAAAGGATAAAATACTAGGCGACATACAAAACAGGTAGGACTGCACATAAAAGGGAACATATACAGACAAAGAAAGGCTCACAGGTCCCTCCACACATAGGCATGTAAGTAGCACGTCTCAAACACGATTAAAGTCTCAAGACAGGATTTCAAAAATAGGAAGTTTAGTAAAATAGTAGGAGTCTGGGTTAGAAAACTTAATGAAGATAGAAAATTTAATTAAAACCTGATAGTTGATTTCAAAATGTACGGTAGCTAAAGGCAGCAGTAAAACTTAGAAATATGCAGTGATTTAAAGCTTTCAGTAAACATAGATGAAAGTTATTAAAGCATGGGTTTGAAATACTTTTAAAGGATAAGGGAATAAAATACAGTGGCTCAACATAGAGTAATAATTATCAGTTTTCAAAGGACTGTATTAAAGAAGTAGTAAAATGGTATCAAAATATAGTGACTTGAAAGACATACAAAGCAAGGATTCGAAATGGCACGATTTTGGGCAAAATGAGGCATCTTTTGAAATCCCAGTAGTTGGAAAACATAATAGAACAAGAATCAGTGAAAATCAGTAAAAGGAAATAGATGCACAACTTCAAGATTGTTAAAAATAGAGCGGGAGTTTTAATAAAAGTAAATGAGCTTCAATGAAATAAAACAGGAGTGGCAGCAGCGGGATTTAAAATGTTTAAAGGAAGTGATTAAACTAGAAGAACATGATTGATTTAATTTTAATACGTATTAGGACTAAGGTTTTCCTACGCGTCGTATACATTGCCTACCTATTTTAAAGAGTGAAAATACACATTTGGATTCTGATTTTAATAAATACATGTTTGCGGGGAATTGTTTTAAATAGGTTAACCAATTTTATGGGAGTATTAAATCATGTTAACTAGGCGTTCAAGTTTGATAAGAAGTCCTAAGGGCAGGATATCTAATGCACAAAGTACCACCTTAAGACATGGTTTCTATATGTCATGCATGAGCAATACATCATGACAGCCTTTTGTTACTCGTTTAGTCATACTAAGGGCATGGTGTCATATGGCGTGAATATAATAGATATGTTAAAATGAAGAGCATAAACATGATTTTTAATGCATGGTATGCATGTCCTAAGCATGATACTATTGCACACATAGGGAAATAAAGCCTAAGTCATGATTTCTACCCATAATACATTAATCATGCATAATTCCCTCCCATATTCACTATCCAGCCCCAATAGTTTATTTAAAAATTATTACAGACCATAGCAAATGAATTACAGTAATTGCAAAGAGAAAAAATTATTCTATAGAGAGCCTTCAGACAGGCCCAACCTTCCAGCCTCACCCCTTTTGACCTTCACAGCCTTACACAGCCTAGGTGCGGCAAAGCTCCCAAAGGTCCTTGTGAGGGCCCTGGCCAATACCAGCACCCAACAATTGCCAGAGTTGAGATAGGTGCAGTGTAGAATTACCTACCTCAGTGTGTCAAATTTCAGAGGGAACTCAAGGTCCATAGGCAATGCTCACACTGAGGGGGTGGATCCTAAAGGTCTAAGAGTAGTGTGAAGTGCAGGAAGGAGTAGTTAAAAAGAGTTAAGTTTGAAAAGGAATTTTGAAATAACATGACTTAAAAGAATAATATAAAGACCTTTTATTGTAAAATTAGATTGAAAAGGAAATAGTAGAGTGGTCACAACTCAGCAAGTATGCAGAATACAAGAAAAGCAAACATAAATAGGGGAAAGGGATTGGGACAAGTAATGGTACCAACATCTTTGTAGTAATTAATCCTTAGCACAAAGTTACAGATTTTCACAGAGTAGGATATGCCAGGAGTTTATCATATATCACATATACAAGTCTGAGAATGCTAAGTATTATAGATGCATTATAAACCATGCAATTGATAAAGAAACATACATAAATAGATGATAGGTATGCAGAAAGAAACTGTAAAAGATCACATAGGCCATAATGAATCATAGAGAAGAAAACAGGAGTCATGATAGGCTAGAAGAAGAAGAAAGAGAGTTGAGAGAGAGTAGGCATACTAGTTACGTGGTAGGCAATATAACCATAAGTAAAAGCACAGAAGAAACAACAAGAATCTTAACCAAAATTGAAACATATTGTTTTAGGATGTGGTAAACTTAACTAGAACATACCAGTGTTAAGAGAGAGAGCAAAGCAGAAGAGAGAAAAGTGATAGCACTATTAGCCTTGGCTTATAGCGGGCTAATAATAGGCAAGAATAGAGAGCAACAAATAGATCCAAAGAGATACAACAAGAAAGAGCACACGAGAATAGTTTAGATGTCTGTGTGTGTTTGTGTGATCAAGAGTGTGTGTAAAGAGAGAAGACATGGTATATATAGTTTGAAAGACGAGTAAGAACATAGGTAAAGGATGCATAATTATTGAAATACAACCAATTAGTATCAATTAAATTACTGGACTCTTTCAACTAAAGAGTCAAGTTCAAACAGTGCACTCAAGGCTAAGTAAGGATAGAAATCAACTTATAAGACTGATTTTGTTTAATTAGAGAGAAGGAAATCATATGACACATAATTAGAGCCAAATACATAGTATATAATTAAGGAAAGTTATCACAGGCCTGGGGATTCTTTACACGAAATCAGTACAAATCATTAGGCGAAATAATAAATAATGTAAATGGTCGGATTTATTAAGAATTTAAACAACAGTCGTTGATCAACATAGAATAACCCTCATAGAATAGCAGGAAATCAGAGGTCATAACAATGAATTAAAGCAAATTCATAAAGAGCACACGAGTACACATAGTCAAACAATAAAGATCAACCTAGAACACTAGGGTTTCACCAATAACAGTTCAGGCAACAAGAACTCATGAGATAATGCTTAAACACAGTATAGGTGACTAAAAATGAAAAGGAAAACTGTCTTTGAAAATAGGGTTAAGAAACCCTAGCTTGGAAATTGTTGAAATCAAGATTTTTCGGAGAAAACCATAGAGAAACTTCATAATATTGTAAAAATGTAAACGGGTCTTAAAAGAAAACCGGGATCCAAAAGATTAGGGTTTCGTGAAACCCAGAAAAGAGGGCAAACCTCATGAACGGTATAGATTTAGGCCGGAGAGACTGTAACACTTACTCTAGCGGCCGGGGAAAGGCCCAAAAATGGCATGAAGCCCAAATGAGGTGAGTGGACCGCTCCAGGATCGTATGAAGAACTCAGGGTATCACTGAGCAGGTGAGAGGCGAGTGGATGACCAAGAGATGACAGGGAATCCCAGTTCTGGTGAGAATCCACCGGAGAATATGACTGGAGTCCATCGAAGAAGACGAAGTCAAGGAGACTTCTGGAGAGTCATAGAGAGAGATAGAGAGATGAACCGTCTCGAAGGGAATGAGACGGAGGGGGAGGGGTTAGGTGAGTTTAATTTAGGTAATAAAAATCTAGGTCGTTGATCTGATCTGATCAACGGCTCAGATTGGCTTGGGATTGGGTTGGGTATTTGATGGGTTTTGGACTGGGTCATTTATGATCTGGGTTGGGTATTTTAATTGGGTTTGGGTTGGGGTTAATTAGGCTAGATTTTAAATAATAAATGGCTAGATATTAAATACCCAAAAATAGATAAATAATTAAATAAACAACCAATAATTGTACAAAAAAATGAAATTGAGTTTACATAGATGAAATTATAGTAATTAAATAATATTAAGTGTAAAAATGCATAAGTTTCGAATTAAAATAATACATAATGTTCAATTGGGCTATAATTGCAAAATTATCGTAATTGAAATTAAATAAGATCCAATTGGCCAATTTACGAAATAATTGGATTTTAATAAGTAAAAAGTGATTATAAATGACATACCGAACTAGAAAATATTTTTGAAATTATTTTAGAGTACAATTTCTGAATTATAAAAATACAAAATATTAAATAAAATAGGGAAATAATTTAGATAAAAATATGGAAAAATTAGGAAAAATACTCATTATTGCAAAGAGTGATTTTTAAAGCTTATATACAAGTTTGAAAATAATTTGAGGAAAATTTTGGTATCAACATTCGTTTCCCCCCATTATTGTACATATTCATTTTACTTCCCGTAGTTTACTTCATAACTTCTTTTGTAATTTTCCTTAATAGATTAGCTTCTTATTTCCTTTAGTAGCTTCTTTTTGAGTTTTAGATTCATTTTACAATTTTTTGTGATCAATAAGCCTTTGGTTTTCTTAATGCCACGGTTCTTTCCAAAGGTGGATGTTGTGTGAACCGGGTGGCTCTTCCCAACGATGGATGGCATGACAACCTTCTTAAGGGATTGAGTTTGTTTTTCTTTTTGCTTTGATATATAGTAGTAATGAATAAAAGTGTCTCAAGCAGGCTTCACTTGGTACTAACACATTTACCTTCAGCCGCATGGTTAGAGACAAGTTGATTGACAAAGAATAGCTCTAGTTGTGACCTTTAGAATCTTGAGTTGACTAAAACTATCATCAAGTGGTTTCTGTGAGCCGTCTATGACCTTTAATCTTAGCTAGGGTTGTTGTGGGCCCTCGACTCTATTCTCTTTAAAAATCCAATAGCTTGAGAGGTGAGGTATTGAATTACAAGTTCAAGTCTTGTGCCAATAAGTCTAGAACTTGCCCTGAAAGTTTGTCTAGACGAAGTCCTAAGTGTAGCTCGACTTGAGAAGTGATTGTAGGATCTCCTTGATCCCATTTGAAATTTGAAAGCTTCTGTAGCCTACAAATATGATATCCCTAGTCAACCCCGTTGAGCCTAAGCCTTTTTCATTCAATAGCCATATTACAAGCCTTTATCCGTTTTATAATGCCCCTCTCTTGGCACCCAATCTTTCCTTAGAATTCATGATGAACAATTGGCAGAAAAATAAGTTTGGGGGAGAGACGAGGAATTGCAAAGTGATGAAAGGTTGAAAGAAGAAAAAGTATTTATGAAAAGGAAAGGCAAAAGAAAAGGATGAAAAGCTAAAAAGAAACATGTCAAAAAGAAAGTAAAGGTTGAAGGGATTCAAGGAAAACAATGTTGAAAGGCATGGAATGATGAGAAAAGGAGAAAAATGATTGTCTTGGGTTAGAACGAGTGACAATGTGTCTCTCTAGTTCCCCTAAGGAAGAAGAAAATGACTCAAAGATTCAAGAAAGTATGAGCCGAAATGAGAAAATGGAGTGCTTAAGGGAAGATGAACCCATCATAGTTCGTCATGTCCTACCTTGATCCAAAAGCCTTCATTATATCTCGTTAAAGCCCTATATGATTTCAAGTTGAGTGATCTTACGTTAGTGGTGATTTACATAAGGGGAAAGCTTATGGTACTTAGAGCCGAAATTGTGCATTCTTTTGAGAGTGATGAGCGCACTTCTTTACAATCCTTGTTTTGAGTGTCATATTCTATAAAGTGAGATTTGCTCATGGAGAGTAGAGGAGGAGGAGTATGGAATCCACAATAACCTACGTGAGAGAGCGAGATTCCTTTATGAATTGAGTCAACCTTTGATGCTCTTCTGTCACATTAGAAGTATGGAACTCAAAAAGGTCATAGCATGATGTTGTTGATAATGCATTTGTGTTGAGGGTAATTGTTAATCCCAATTGATGCTTGATAAAGACACCTTAGGACAATAAACATTTTCCTTTCTTTTTCTTGTGGAAGATGGAATTACCTTGTTTGCTTGAGGACAAGCAAAAGCTTAAGTTTGGGGAAGTTGATAAGTAGGGATTTTAGCCTATTATTTACTCTCTTTTACTTAGGTTTTGGGTCAAAAATGCGTGAAGGTATTCCCGGAAAAGAACTTAATGTGCTTGCTTGCAGGGTTTATTCAAAATGAGCAAAGAAGCCATAATCAACTCATAAAAGAGTCAAACTTGCACAAATCCAAGACTGTGATAAGAGCGCGGACCGCGACAGAAAAGAGTGGTCGCATAAGTATCAACGTTGAAGCGGCTATTAATCTGCGGACCGCGAAGTAGAAATTCAGAGAACTGTTATTGGGCACAGACATGAGCGATGAGAGCGGCAAAAAGAAGCGGCCGTGAAGTTACTTGCACGGTCGCGGTTGGAATTCCGCTGAGAGCGCCTGCCATGATTCATAGACTTCGCAAGTGTGCATAAATTGAGAAGGGTGTTCCGCGTCAAAAGTACGCGGCCGCGAAAATGTGTCACGCGGACGCGGTGGAAAATACGAGGTCCGCGAAACAGGGTCCATCGCAAGTTCAGATATGAAGAAATGCGGACTGCGTTCAACATTATGCGGCCGCGAAAGCCCAAGCGCGGACGCGGTCTGAATTGTCCGAAAATTTCAGCTTAATATAAATAGACCTTTTTGACAATTTTAGGTTAAGTTTTGTTTTGCAGAGCACGTAAACTGCTGGTTTTACCCTTTTAGGGAAGTTTTGTAGTAGATTTACCTTCAAACTTTGGATTTTCATCTTCTACTTTAATATTATGGAATATATTTTATCTTTATCTTTGATTTCTACTATTATTATGAGTAGCTAGACCCCATAGCTACGGTTGTGACCCAACCCTAGTGTGGGTGTTTACTGGGTCTTGGATTTTAGGGCTTAATTGTTTATGGGTTATTGATAGTTAGCCTAATTCATGCTAGAATTGTAGAATTAGTGGTTGCGAATACTGATTCGTGCCTTTATGAATTATAGCACGTTTGGCCAAGCTTCTAAAATCAGCTTATTTTGGGAAGTGCTTTTCTCAAAAGTACTTTTTAAATAAGTGCTTTTGGTGAGAAGTAGTTTGTGTTTGGCTAATTAATTTGAAAAATACTTTTAAGCAGTAATTAATGTTTGGCCAAGCTTTTGAAAATTGCTTCTAAGTGTATTTTTCTCAAAAGTGCTTCTCAGAATAGTGCTTTTGGAGAGAAGCTACTTTTTTGTGCTTCTCCAAAACTGCTTCTGCTTCTCCTCAAAAGCACTTTTTTCTTCCAAAAGCTTGGCCAAACACCTCAATTTTTGGCCAAAATAGCACTTTTGGCCCAAAAAAAAGCTTGGCCAAACATGCTATTAGGCCCTTCTTGAGAAAGAGGGACTAAGTCTAGGAAAATTAGGCTAACAAGGAAACGAGGTGAATTCAAGAGATTGATAGCCCCAAATAAAGGGTTAAACCTAGATATAGTAACACCCGACTTGAGCCAATATCATTTGTAATGCATGAACACCCATTTGGACTTGAGAAAGCCAAATTGGGCAAAGTCACTCAAACTACTGAGAGGTATAGAGTGAGCACTTATGTGTGATGGTTATATTACGACCCCAATCAAAACAAGCTTGCCCTAGATTCTCGATAACCATTAGATATTCACCTAGGCGGAAGTCACTACCCTAGTTCCTTTTAAACACTTGAAACCTCTCACAAAAAATATTATACTTAGCTTACTCTTAGCATTCAATAGTATAAAATTAGAAGTAGAATCAATCACAACAATGTTTGGAAGTGAAATTAGAAACAACACACGCACTTAAATTAGTTAGATATCTAACTCCAAATTAATTAACTCTCTGTGGAAATCGATCCCGACCTCGTTGGGTAAAACTGCATCGACCATCCTCGCTACTCTAGAGTGGTGTTTGGCATTGATCATACGTGTACTCTCAAATATTTTCTTTCTTTGTCTTATGAGCTGGATTGGTAGCCTTTGACCACGGTGAGCAGATTGTGATTATTGGCATGTGAGTTGTTCGTGTGGTTGATATTATTCACACGTGAGTTATCTGTGCATCATGTGAGTTTTTTCCGTACGAATCCTGATATTGATATTACAACACATGATTTGTTTGTGCAACACGTGAGTTGTACGTGCGGTTGATATTATTCGCACGTGAATTTTCCGTGCAGCATGTGGATACATATCCATCCCCATAGGGTCACCCTCTCATGTTTAACTCTTGATGGTGTACATGCGGTTATTGAGGAAAACTAGCAAGTGGTTTCATACGGATATGGAAAGGTTGAGGAAAGTGTGGCAGTGTTATTTTGGAATTTCATTTCATCTTTACTTATAATTTCCATGGTTTATTATCTGATTTATCTGCATATCATCTTATATGATGCACCAGTGATTGCACGGGGATTTTGAGTAATTCTACTCACACATAGATAGTCATTTATATACTTTATACTTGACCACACCATTGTTTTGTACGTGTTGGATTAATGAAATTGTATAGGTTATAAAAAGTATCATCTATAACTCTTGCTTTTCTATATCGCCGAGGTTAGTTACAATACTCATTAACTATATTGGGTCATTTGTACTCATACTACACTCTGCACTTAATTGTGCAAATCCAAGTGTGGGGACCAATTATCAGCAGTAGATTTGCTTGTTGCAATGAGATTCATGAGGCCAGGTAGAGCTGCATTCTTGGCCACTTTTTAGACTTGTTTTTACTTAAGTACTGTTGTTTTATTCAGACAATATTATTATTTAGTTTCAAACTTGAATTCCGTTGTATAGTTGGTGATTCTGTATTTACCAGTCTCTGGCGATTTATCTTGTACTAGAAGCATCTTGTCATATTAAGATTTCAGACTTATGTTATTTCTATAAATTTCTTTGTCTTGGTTCTTTATTTTTATGTTTCGACTTTTCCTAGCTGGTGTGTTAGGCACCATCACGATGGGTTAGGAGTTTTGAGTCGTGACAGTTATGGCCCTCCCTCGGCCTCTAACAATCGGTGGAGCAGCTCCTCTGCCACCAGGTACAGTCGCGGCGTGCATTCTCACCATATGTGAGATAATAAGAGGAAGATACTTAGCACAAAATCAATTGCACGATAGGAGATGAAGAAAGAGAAATTTCCTAACACACTATAGCCTCTTTAAGATAAATACGAATGTCTCCGTACCAATCCGCAAGACTCTATTAGGTTTTCTCATGATCTATGAGACCTATATGAACATAGTGCTCTGATATCAAGCTATCACGACCGGATTCCCATAATAGACCGCGATGGCGCCTAACGTCACCGTTAGGCAAGCCAACGGTGAACTTTCCATTTAATTATCCATTTTTATTACTTTTAAAATCCTGAATTTTATTAATAAATAGACTAAGTATAGAAATCCATGGTAATAAAAAGCATGAGTAACAAAAGAGTGAAATGGTGATATCAATTGAAAAATATCATCAATATCTACTAGATATTCCCAAAACCCAGTGTCACAAGTGCACGAGCAATCTAGTAGAATATACAAAATCCCTATAACTATTGTCTGAAATGAAATAGACAGAAATAATAAATACAACAAGAATAAGACTCCAGGTGCTGCAGATCGGAGCATCGAAAAACAACTCACCACTAGGTCTCCGGGTAATGCAGATGCGCGGTTGAACGGGCACCAGATGTACCTGCACAATTTGTCCAGAAGTGCAGCATGAATACATAAAATAATGTGTACCCAATAAGTATCTATTATAACCTCGAAGATATAATGATAAAGGATCGGCATCGACACTTACTAGTGGCCAATAAATAAAGTGCAGAAATTATAAATAGGCATAGAATAAACCAGTAACAATGGAATAACAAACATTAAATAATTCTTTAACTAAATATCAATTTAAAATCTCCAATTATCACATGCCAATTTCAAGAAATAATAACCATCAAGTAATTATACATTTCAAGCCATGAAGAAAGTATAGAGTATATTCAGACTTCTGGCGACGTTACACACGAGTTATGCTGAGGTCGTATGGCCCGATGCATAATAATCTTGTACATATACTATTGAGGTTGTATGGCTCGACCCATGGATGCATCTCATCATATATATATATATATATATATATATATATATATATATATATATATTCGGACTACGGGACATACGTTTACAACACCATGATAGGCACATAAATGAGCATAATTTTCTATCACCAATCAAATACTCCTCCAAAATCAAAGTAACGATGCTCGGTCTAATATAATTCCTAATCAAATTTCAATTATGAATTAAAGTAAGTGAACTAACACGTTGGGTTCAAATAATACAAGTATTGCATGATAAAGTTCTAAGTCTACCCGGACATAAGCATTATTTTAGCTATGCATGGAATCTCATCACTTAGTGCGTATGTAGCACCCATAATTATTAACAAATAACAATTTAAATGCCTACGGGGTTAATTCCCTCATACAAGGTTCGGCAACAGACGTATCTCACTTCCAAGTCCAATACTTAGCCCTTCAACCTTACTAATTGCCCCAAATCGATGTCGAGCAATACAAAACTAGCCAAAGGTCATACAAACTAATCAAGATATGCTCAAAAGTTCATAATTCATATATTAGAGTAATTAACCAACCTAAATTGGAAAGTTCCTAAAAGTCACCCCCGGACCCATGTGCCCGATTACCGGTAATTTTTGTAGGATATTATTACCCATAACCTTACGAGCTCAAATATATAATTTATACTCAATTCCATAATTAATTTTGTGGTCTAATTCCATTTTTACCAAAACCTTGGTTATTCAACATAATCCAATAATTTCTACAATTTTTATGATAAAATCTACCCATAATCTATGTATTAAACTCACATTATGTAAAAATTACTTACCTTAAGAAGCTAGATGAAAATCGCTCTAAAAAAAGCTCCAAACAATCGGCCAAACAAAGTGAAAGAATGAGAAAAATAAACGTAATCCCGTCATTTACAAGTTTCTGCCCAGTGATCTATTCTTTGCAATAGTGAAAAGTCCCCCACAATCGCAAAGGTGAAATTGCCAAGGCCCACAAAACGTATTGTGCGAATGCGATACGAGACTCGCGTTTGCGAAGGCTAACTTGTCCTAACCTTCACGAATGCGAGCTACTCTTTGCAAATTCAAAGGTTACCATCCTGACCCCTCCCCAGTTGGCTTTCCACTATGCAATCGCAACCCAGCATTCACAAACACGAAGACAGTGGCCCCATAGCATCGCCATCACGACCTCCATCTCGTGAATGCATAAAAAAAATTCACCCAGCCTAATTCCTTCATCGCGAATGCGAGGCTTTCCTCGCGTTCGCGAAGGAGGAAATTAGGAGCAGATTTTCTACAACATAATACGTACCTGCTCGAAGACTCGGAACACATAAAACAACATCGGAACAAAGAATCGCACCCTAAAACCAAATTAATCAACTTATGAACTTCAAACTTCTTCAACTAGCTCTGATCGTGACAATTCATACTTAGACAACTCGGAATGACACCAAGTTCCGAACGTAATGACACAATTCAAAATTCACCTTACAGACCTATTACCAAGCTCATAATCCAAACAGACATCGATAAAACCAAAGTCTACTTCAAACCAATATTAAAAATCTCTAAAGCCTTCAAGGCGCCAACTTCCAACATCAAGCGCTGAAACGCTCTCGGATCACCCGAAACTCGATTCGAATACACACACAAGTCCAAAATCATCATACGAACCTATTGTAACCACCAAATCCTAGTTCTGAGGTCGTATATTCAAAATGTTGACTCAAGTTAAACTTGGCCACCTTAGGCCACTATTACAAAACTAAGTGTTCCGAATTCAACCCGAACCCGTCCAAAACCAGACTAACCATCTCCGTATGTCATAAAATAGTAAAAGCACATATGGGGAGTCTTAAATAAGGGAACGTGGATAATATACATTAAATATCAATTTGTCATTATGAAAATACAAGCAGAAGTTCTATCAAATTTTTTTAAAATAAAAGTTGTATCAAAGTAGATACAACAATGTTCCTTTTGTATGATATAATTTTCTGTAAAAGGCGGAGCATAATCGTATTCTTTATTAAATCGAGTTATTCCATGATAATTAGTTTAATAAAAAATTCATGACATTATTAATTATGACTTAACCTAGGTTAAATAGCTATTAAAAGAGGATAAGTTTGATCCTCCACCGGCCACCATCACCCACCAAAATGAAATTCTATAAAAACCATTAAACAATAGTCTTGACATTTTTGGTGTAAGAAGACAATGGCAAGACCCTTTCCTTTGTGGGATGAAAGAGAGAATATCACGTCTTTAGACTTTAATTAAGCAAACATGCGGCACCTGAAAACTTTCTCACGGTCTTGCATAACTTTCTTGCGTTCTTACTGTGCCAAGTCAGCCTTACTATTCTCAAGATCGCTATGGGAATATAAGAAAGAACCCAAGAGAATTGCTTAAGGAAGTTTTATATTAGAGAGAACTTTAGTTGTTTCCTAGGTGAATTACAAATGAATAGCCCCCTTTTTATACTAGTCTCCAAGGGGATAGTATGTAAATATCAATTATTGCACAAGTCCTTAATATTTACAACATAAGGTCTTTCTCTAGAATTCTCTACAGGTCTAGAAGATTCAAAGTACTTTCCTAGAATATCCATAATTATCTAGGGTCTTCGATAGGAAATGTCCATATTTCTTTAGAATATTTACACAAGTGCTAGCCATCCTCCTATGTAAGCTTCCACATGAAATTAATATACGCCAAATGGCACCTATGTGGAATGATGACATGGCGCGTCATCACCCTCTCCCAAACCTAATATTGCAATGATCCTAGTGCAATGCTACTTCATAAACTCTTGGATCTTATCTTTGAATTGCCATAAGTATTCATATCGTTTCCACGTAGCCTCCTCCGGTGATTGACCCTTCCATTGGACGAAGAATATAGTGGTGGCTTTATGTCCTTATTTTTGCCCGGCCTAGTAATCTGTGATACCCTCAACCTTCCGATCATGCGATGTGGTGATAGTAATTAATGCTCGACTTGATTGGCCCGTACTCAGATCATCGGTGTCTTCGTAATATGGCTTAAGAATACTGGCATGGAAGATAGGATAGATATTAAGATACAAAGGAGTGAAAAGATTGTATGAGATCTTGCCTGCCTTGGCTACGATCTTAACTGGCCCCGTATACTTGCAAATCAAATTTTGATGCAATGCCCATAATGCCTTGCAATATGCAGACTTCTTCATTTTCATAGCTGCCTTATCCAAGTGGGACTTACCAGTGCCAAGTTTCTCCTCCCATCCTTTGGCCATATGATAAGACCCCAAACACTTTCCTTCGATTGTGGCTTAATGAATGTGGTATTTCTGGTTGTTGGCATGTGGGTATCTCAAATGGTGTTCGTGATAACTAGGGACTTTACCTTGTTTTGCACTCTATCTTGCTTAAGTTTTGGATGCAATTGTACACAAAGCAGTCCCAAAGGCTTACGTGTTGTGCTTGTTGCAGGGTTTAGTCAAAAATGATGAAAAATAGTCAAAGACGTGCTCAAAAAGGAGTGAAACTTGCACAAGTACCAAGAACAAGTAAAAGCCAAGTTCAATTGACCACCGCGGCCCGCGGTCCACTTTATGCGGTCTGCGGTGGTGAGATTAAGAGAGCTATCCTTCAAGGCAAAATCCACCGCGTTCCGCGGTCTTGTTTATGCGGTCCGTGGTGGTGAGATTCAGAGAGCTATTTTTCAAGGCCAAATCCACCGCGGTCCGCGGTGGTGAGATTCAGAGACATGTTTAGAAGGCAAGATCACCGCGGACCGCTGTCCAGTTTATGCGGTCCGCGGTCAAGAGGTTCAGATATCCCAAATGTTGAAGGCTAGAAGACCTTTGCGGATTGCGGTCCTTTCTTCGCGGTCCGCGTAAAAGCCACTGCGGCCGCGGTCCATTTTATGCGGACCGCGGTGGCCAAGCTCAGAGCCCAAGTTTGTGAAGCCAAAATAGCCTCACCGCGGCCGCGGTCCATTTTATGCGGACCGCGGTGGCCAAGCTCAGAGCCCAAGTTTGTGAAGCCAAAATAGCCTCACCGCGGCCGCGGTCCATTTTGCGCGGTCCGCGGTGACCCCGCAGGGGTATTTTTGTTCGGAATTTTCAGCTGAGTATAAATAGCTTCTTTTGTTATTATTTTAGGTTAGGCTTGGTATCAGACATATTTTGGGTGCTCGTGGGCGTTTTTCTACAGCAAGTTTTTATAATATTAGCTAGATTTCAACATTGTTTCAATTTTATCAATTACATGGGGTTTGCTTCATCTATTTCCTTGATTTCTTCATTGATTATGAGTAGCTAAACCCATTAGCTAGGGTTGTGGCTCAACCCTAGTGTGGTTATTTAATGGGTTCTTTAAATTAGGGCTAAGATGTTTATGGATGATGGATATTTGTGTTGATTTGTGGTTTTCTTGTTAAAATTAGTGGTTGCAAACACTAATTGGTGTTCAGTTGACTTGGGTCCTTCTTGAGAGAGAGGACTTGAGTACACAAAATCAACCCAACAAGGAATTGGGACGAAATCATGACAATTGATAGTCCCAATTAACGGGTTAAACCTCGAGAGAGTAAAACCCTACTTGAACCTATAGTGGGTAGCTTTGGCGCATTGGCTATATCATAATTCCCCGAATAACATCTTTGCCTTATATATTAGAATCCGTTATTTACCCTCCTAGGTGAAAGTCATAACCGTAGTGCCTTTATCAAATTCGAAAACAACACAAAAAGACAATAGTTAGTTCAATTGCAATTATAATTAGTCTAAATCGTAGTTAGAATATAAAACCCAAAATCATGAGAAATGCAATTAAGAGCACGAAACACTACTAGATTACCTAGAAACTCAACTCCAATTCATAACTCTTTGTGGAATCAATCCCGATCCTTCGGGTAAAAGCTGCTCTAACCCTCATCTTGCTACTCTAATAGTAGTGTAGGTGAGAGCTGATCACTTTTTGGCGTCGTTTCCTGGGAGTTATACGATGCTGATTATCTACGTGAGTAGTGGTGTTAAGTGTTTTTCTTTCCTTTTTTTGTTAACGTGTGTGTTGAATCTACTCAAGTACTAATGGCGGATCCTTTGCGAAACGTCATAGAGGAGGTATATGACAACCAAGAAGATGAAATAAACCAAGTACCTCCTCCCAGATGGGGCCAACAGGCCAATGCTAATGACGACATTCCAGACCCTCCCCCGCCACCAGCCCCTAGAGCAGCCCCTTGGGTCTTTCCAAACAAGGGATATGCTAGTTCTATTGTCCCACCGAGAATCCAGGAGGGAAATTTTCAAATAACAAATATGATGCTGACACTCTTGGAGCAGCGGGGCTATTTCATCGGAGCCGCCCACCAAAATGCTTACAAACATTTGAAGGGCTTCGTGGATACCTGTTGGGGTAGTAAGCAAACGAATGTCTCGGAAAATGCATTGAGACTTCGGTTATTCCCCTTCTCTCTTCGAGGGAAGGCTCTTGATTGGCTCGAGCGGCTTCCCAACCACTCCATATCCACATGGGATGAGCTCACAGACAAGTTTATTGCAAAAAAATTCTCGCCTAGTAAAATGGCGGCGCTCATAGATGAAATATTGGCTTTTAAGCAAGAACCCAACGAACCTTTGCATGATATTTGGGAGCACTATCATACCATGGTTAAGGAATTTCCAAACAATGACATGACTGAATCCATGATTCAGCAAACCTTCTACCGAGGAATAAACATTGTCAATCAATGTGTGGTCAATCAGTTGGCCGGTGGAAATTTAATGAAATTGAGTTACCCCGAGGCATGTGAGGTCTTAGATGAGATGGCTGACACATCGTCAGCATGGCAAAGTAGAGCAAACGTACCTCAGGGTGAGTCCGGTTTCAATAGTCTTCACAAAGAACTTCAAGAACAGGGGCAAGCAATTGCCGAGCTCACTACCACTATGAACCAACTTGCAAAGGCCCAGCTTCAACAATTACAAAGGCCAAAGCAAGTAAATGCCATGGAGGAAGTGAACCAAAGAAGACCTCGGGGAAATCTTACGCAAAGCAACAATGATCAAAGTGACCAAGGACCAAGTGGGTATAGTGAAGAAGAGCCATATGATGATCAAGAAGAGGATGTTATGTATGCCAATAATTACCAAAGTCAAGGGAACAATCAAAGCAACAATCAAAACTGGAGCAACCAAGGCAACAATCAAAGTTGGGGTAATCAAAGACAAAGAAATTGGAGCAATAACAACAATTCACGAAATTGGGGGAACAACAATAACCAACAATGGGGGAACAACAATGATAATAATTGAAGCGAAAGCAATAACAAAAATAATTTGGGTGGTAATGGTAACCGGGGGTTAGGCTCTCAAAGGCCCCCAATGTACCAACAACCAAGCAATCAACCCCCGTAACAAGCTCAAAGCCAAAGCTCATCAGGTAATGGCATGGGAAGAATTGAACAAATGTTCAAGCAAATGATGGAGCGCAATGCGGACTCCGATGCTCAATTGGCTTCCCACAACACCTCCATTAGGAATCTTGAAGTACAAATGGGCTAAATTTCTCATGCCTTGAACACACGCCCAAAGGGAGCACTATCGAGTGATACGGTGGTAAACCCTAAGGGTGGGAACAATAATATTACCGGTCACACCATGGCGGTGACCACAAGAAGTGGAAAAGGCGGTGAAGCGAGCTCTTCTAGACAAAAGAGAATTTTTGTTGATGATGATGAATTTCCCCATGATGAGTTACCAATTGAAGTTGAGCAAGTGGTGGAAGAGCCAACTACTAGTGAGGTGAGAATTGATATCCATGATAATGGGGAGGATTTGCAAAGGGACGTGAACCCGTCTAGGGAACACGGGATTGATATGTCGGAACCGGTGGTCCCACAAGCCAAGGAACCATTGCCTAGGACCCCTCCTCCATACCCTCAAAGGTTGGCGAAACAAAAGCAAGAGACTCAATTCAAGAAGTTTATCGATATGATGAAGAGTCTTTCCATCAATGTCCTGTTGGTTGAAGCTTTGGAACAAATGCCCAGGTATGCTAAGTTCATGAAGGACTTAGTCACTAAGAAGCGGTCTATGGAGTGTGAAACCATTAAGATGACTCACCAAGTGATTGCCATAGTACATTCAATGGCACCCAAACTTGAAGACCCGAGAGCTTTTACCATTCCTTGCACAATCGGGAGTGCGGATTTCTAAAGCCTTGTGTGACCTTGGAGCGAGTATAAACTTGATGCCATACTCAGCATTTAAAACATTGGGAATTGGGCAACCTAGGGCGACCTATATGCGTCTTCAAATGGCGGATAGATCAATGAAGACGCCCCTAGGGATAATTGATGATGTGTTGGTGCGGGGGGACAAATTTATTTTTCCCGCGGATTTTGTCCTATTGGATTGCGAAGTGGATTATGAGGTCTCCATCATTTTGGGAAGGAATTTTCTTGTAACGGGGAAGGCCTTAGTGGATGTGGAAGCTGGTGAGCTCACTTTTCGAGTGGGAAATGAAAAGATGGTGTTCCATATGTGTATATCAATGAAGCAACCCAACAGTACAGAAGTATGCTCTTTCATGGACCTCGTCAGTGAGGTTATTATTGATGATGCAAGCTCTATGATTCATGTTGATGATCTAGTGGAGGCAGCCTTTTTGAACCATGATGACACTGTGGTATATGGTTTACTTGAAAGTACCAATGCCCTTCAAGGCACGGGTTCTTACTCTTATGGTCCACGAAAGCTATCATTGGACTTGGAGAACCGGAAGACTCCTCCAACAAAGCCTTCAATTGAAGAGCCACCAACTTTGGAGTTGAAGCCACTACCATCGCACCTCAGGTATGAATATCTTGGTCCCTCTCGTACTTTGCATGTTATTCTTTCCTCTTGCCTAACCCAATTGCAAGTAGAATCCACTTTGAAAGTGCTAAAAATTTGAAGAAAGCCATTGGATGGACTCTTGCGGACATTCGGGGAATAAGCCCCGCTTTTTGCATGCACAAAATCATCTTGGAGGATGGATCAAAGCCTTCTGTAAAGCACCAACGGAGGCTCAACGAGGCAATGCAAGAGGTGGTGAAGAAAGAAATAATTAAATGGCTTGATGCAGGGGTTGTCTACCCAATTTCGGATAGCGCTTGGACTTCTCCGGTCCAATGCGTTACAAAGAAGGGTGGCATGACGGTGGTCCAAAATGACAAAAATGAGCTCATTCCAACGAGAACGGTCACAGGATGGCGGGTGTGTATGGATTACCGCAAGCTCAACAAAGTGACCCGCAAGGACCATTTCCCCTTGCCCTTCTTGGATCAAATGTTAGATAGGCTTGCAGATCCGTCTTTCTACTGCTTTGTGGATGGGTATTCAGTTTATAATCAGATCTTGATTGCCCCGGAGGATCAATAGAAGACCACTTTCACATGTCCTTATGGTACCTTTGCCTTCTCTCGGATACCTTTTGGTCTTTGCAATGCACCCGCCACTTTTTAGCGATGCATGATGGAGATCTTTACAGATATGGTTGAAGACTTCCTCGAGGTGTTTATGGATGACTTCAGTGTAGTTGGGGATTCCTTTGATGAGTTTTTGAGAAATCTTGACAAATTCCTCGCTCGATGTGAAGAGACCAACCTAGTGCTAAACTGGGAAAAGTGCCACTTTATGGTGGAATAAGGAATATTGTTGGGTCACAAAATCTCGAGGAATGGTATTGAAGTGGACAAAGTGAAAATTGAAGTGATTTCTAAGTTGCCACCTCCAACATCGGTTAAGGGAGTCCGGAGCTTCCTTGGGCACGCCGGGTTCTATTCGGTGTTTTATTAAAGACTTATCTAAGGTGGTCAATCCTTTGTGCAAATTATTAGAGAAAGATGCCAAATTTCATTTTGATGAGAATTGCATGAGTGATTTTGAATTGTTGAAGCACAAGCTCACCACAACTCCTATTATCACCGTGCCCGATTGGAGATCTCCTTTTGAGCTTATGTGTGACTCTAGTGATGTGGTTGTGGGAGTGGTGTTGGGCCAGAGGGTGAACAAGATCTTTCACTCTATCTATTATGCTAGAAAAACAATGAACTCGGCCCAAATGACTACACTGTCACTGAGAAGGAGTTATTGGCAATAGTCTTTGCGATGGAGAAATTTCGTCCTTATCTCAGGGTGCCAAGGTCATAGTTCACACTGACCATGCGACACTCCGGTATCTCATGACCAAAAACGAATCCAAAGCGAGACTCATGCGGTGGGTGTTGTTACTTCAAGAGTTCGACTTGGAGATTGTTGATCGAAAAGGAAGTGAAAACCAAGTTGCCGACCAACTCTCTCGATTGGAGGAGCAAGGCTGACCTTGTGATGAGCTTGAAATTAATGACAGTTTCCCCGATGAACAACTTCTTTCTATGTCAATGCAACAAATGCCATGGTTCGCAGACATTGCCAACTATCTTGTCACTGGTGTTGTTCCTCTTGAGCTCTCTTCTAACCAAAGGAAGAAGCTTAGGAGGGATAGCATGGATTTCTATTGGGATGAACCACACGTATTCAAGATTTTCACAGACGGTGTCATCCGGCGATGTGTACCGGAAAAAGAACAAAGGTCGATTCTTGAGTCTTGCCACTCCTCACCTTATGGTGGTCATCATGGAGGGGCAAGGACTGCTTCAAATGTGTTGAGTTGTTGTTTCTTTTGGCCTACATTGTACAAAGATGCCAGTGACTTAGTCAAGAGATGTGATGAATGTCAGAGGGCCGGGGGAATTTCAAAGAAAGATGAGATGTCTCTCAATACTATTCTTGAATTGGATATTTTTTATGTATGGGGTATCGATTTCATGGGCCCGTTTGTTAGCTCTTGTGGGAACACATACATTCTCTTGGCAATGGCTTATGTCTCTAAATGGGTTGAAGCAGTGTCTCTACCCAACAATGAGGCCCGGAGTGTTATTGCATTTCTCAATAAGAGCATTTTTACAAGGTTTGGCACGCCTCGTGCAATCATTAGTGATGGGGGGTCGCATTTCTGTAATAAAGGTTTTGACACTTTGCTTGCAAAGTATGGTGTCAATCACAAAGTTACCACTCCCTATTATCCACAGGCGAGTGGCCAAGTTGAAGTCTCAAACAGGGAAATCAAGAATACATTGTCAAAAACGGTCAATGCAAATAGGACCGATTGGTCAAAGAACTTGGATGACGCTATATGGGCTTATAGGACTGCTTACAAGACCCCGATCGGTATGTCTCCGAACCGATTGGTGTTTGGAAAATCTTTCCATCTACCGGTTGAGTTAGAGCACAAGGCCATGTGGTCCTTGAGGAATTTGAATCTTGAATGGGACGTGGCAGCCAATCTTGGTGTGGAGCAGCTTAATAAACTTGACGAATTCAGATTCCATGCCTACTTCAGTTCGTTCTTGTACAAGGACAAAATGAAGTACCTTCAAGATAAATATTCTCGTGGCAAGGAGTTCAATGTAGGTGATTTGGTTCTCTTGTTCAACTCTCGGTTACGTCTATTTCCGGGAAAGCTTAAGTCAAAATGGAGTGGACCTTTTGAAGTGGTGTTTGTGACTCCGTTTGGTGCACTTGATCTAAAGAACAAAAATGGGGAGATTTTCAGAGTTAATGGGCACAGGGTCAAACACTACCTGGGCAAAATTGATGACAACCATGTGGTGGCACTTCTCCATCTCAAGTGAACATGGTAACATGCGTCGTGCCGCGACGTTAAATCAGACGTTTCTTGGGAGTCAACCCATGTGTCTTTATTTTTTTTATCTTTGATTTTCTTGGTAGTATAGGATTCATTTATGGACTAACTGGTTGTGGGATGTTGTAGGATTATTTTGATGCAGGACATAAGGCTAAGTGTAAGAATACTGCCTCTCTGAAGTTTGCAGTGCGGACCGCGGTCGATTTTATGCAGTCCGCGGAGCTTGCACATACAAAAAGTCATTCTCTGAAGTTTGCACCGCGGTCGCGGTACCCTTTTACGCGGACCGCGGTGGCCAATTTCCCAGTTGCCCAGTAAGCTGAAGGATCGCGGACCACGGTGGGTAGGTACTGTGGGTCCCAGGCCCAACTCTATAAATAGGGTCTTAGGGCTTCATTTTACACTTTACGCTCTTTGACTCTCTACAGTACAATTTTAACTGTGCATCATCTTGCTAATTTCAAGTGCTAATTTCTTCATCTCACCTTCACCCCACATCTAGTAAGTGTAATTTTGATTTCATCACTTCTTAATTTTTATTATTTTCTTGATTATTTGGTAGATTTTCTTCTTCTTTTCCCTCTTTTTCTTATTTAATCCATTAATCATGTGTAGGGTTTGTTCATAATGCTCAATTTAGACCCAATGTAGTTAATTTCACTGATTAAACACCTAGGGATTCAACAACATGTGTATTTGAACTTGAATTAACAGTAAAAATTGAAACCCTAGGTTTTGAATTAGTGCGGTCCGCGGTGCTTTTACGTGGACCGCGGTGCTTTAAATGTTACAAGTATCAAACATATGACTGCGGACCGCTGTCGTTTTTGTGCGGTCCACGGTGACTTAGTGCGGACCGCGGTCGTTTTTGTGCGGTCCGCGGTGTTTAACTTCAGAAAAGTGAGTAGTCTGAACCCCACTTCAACGCGGACCGCGGTCATTTTTTGTGCGGTCCGCGGTGACCATCTTCAGGGAGGTGGGTAGTCTGAATCCACCTCACCGCGCATCGTGGTCCTTTCTGTGCGGTCCGCGGTCCCAACTTCTGCAACTCAATTATCATTATCTGATTCTTCTGTGTTCTCTAATTTATGCACTGCTGGATACTAACAAGTTTTAAATGAAATCGACTTGCAAATTATGGTCCAATCAAGAGGAGGTGGTCGAAAACCAAGTGGCAAGGGAGAGTCTTCTCGGGGGAAAAGCCAAGGGACAATCAAATTAGCCCCCAAATCCCGACAAGCTATGAAAGCAACATGAAAAGCAATCTGGGCCATGGATAGAGCTGCTTCCCAATCGGGAAGTGAGTATATACCCTCTGGAGGGGAATCTTCAAAATTCATACCAGAGCACTACCCAGAGGTTCCGGTTAACCAATAAGCCCTCTGACTTTCCCCCTGCCCAAGCATCAGTCCATTCTGAGTCGTCTGAAGGCTCAGTTGAAGGGAGTGATCATGAAGACTCCACCTCACCTACAGCCTCACTATCATATGAGCACTCCGGGGATGAAGAAGTAGAGGATGAACCCCAAACAGGGGGTGAACCCCAAGTTGGGGGAGTTGAAAGAAAAAGGAAGCCTGAAGCATGGCAAGATAGATTCGTGAGTGAGCCGGCCCTTCATAAATTCCGGGAATGGTGTACGGAAAGGAAAGTGATACCAGAGCGCAGGTTCATCACCAAGGATCTTTTGCCACTCAACCGTAATGTGCGAAGACAGTTCAGGGAGAGAAAGGGAATGGAGTACTTCACTTGCTATTTTCCGGATGCCAATGAACACCTTGTCAAGGAGTTCTACACAAATTTAGCTTATCTGAAAAAGGACTCCAAGGCGACTAAGGTGCGGATTGATTGGGCTGCACTAAACACGTATCTGGAGTTTGATGATGAGGATGAGACAAAATACCTGGAGAAACTGAATGCGGGAGATGAGGCTCGTACATGGCTAGCGGAGCACTTAGCTATCCCAAGTGAAACCCCTGACTGGTTGCAAGCAGGGAAGGTAATTCTCCGGAGAACACTGAACTTTGATGCCAAAAGGTGGGAAACATTCGTGTGTAGCAGGCTAGACCCCACCTTCCATGAAAATTCCCTTCATCTCATGCGGGCTATATTGATTGATTCTATCATGGCAGAATACCCGATCAATGTCGGGAATGTTATGTCGAGTGTTATTACCCGGGTGGTGAATGAAAATGATACAGCCTACCCCTTCCCAAACTTCCTAACCATGTACTTTGAAGATCAAAGAGTAGAAAAGAGGAGGTTTGATGTGAAGGTGAAGCCCAAAGCTCCGTTCTCTTGGTACAGCCTTCAAAGTGATGACAACCCAAAGGGCAGGAACTTTAAAGGTAAATCCATTGCTTCCACTGGCCAGTCTGAAGAGCCAGTGGTTGTAGTCGAATCTTCTCAGCCCGAGTCCGCCATCCCATACATTGCTCCAGGTCCCTCCACTTCAGTAGCTCCAGGAATTCTTGCATCACGGGCATATCCTTTGACTGCCCACAGACTGAGCCAGTCCCTTGCCAGTATCAAAGACTGGATGAAGGCAGCTACTTCTAAGTTGTCTGTACTTTCTACGTCTGTGACATCCCAAGCTGCACCTCCCCCACCACAGGTTCCCCAGTCCGTTGAGGATACTCTCAAGGAACATTTGGCCAACCATATGAAAATTCTTGATAACTAGAAGTTGATCCTGGAAGCTGTTGGTTCTCACGGGAAGGCACTAAAGGATCTTGCAAAAGAGACAAAGAAGCTGAAGAAGACTCGTGCATCTAAGGAGTCCGTGAAGAAGCTAAGGGAGGAAGTAGATAAGCTGAAATAGGATCAATTTCCATTAGACCTGCTGCTACAGGACCCTGCTGCCCAGCCTGAGCTAGAGCCGGAGGTAGAGAGGCCAGCAAAGAGAAGGATAGTGTTGCCCCGTACAGATGGCATTGTGATAGAGTTGGCAGACCCCCCAGTACAGGCCCAGGTTATAGAAGAGATTCAGGTCTAGGTCCCGATGGAGACACAGGGTTCTGGGGACCAGTCACAGGTTCACATGCAGTCCATAGAACCCGGAACCCACACTGAGGATCCCACACAAACTGAAGGCCTATAGGGAGTTTTTCTTTACTCTCTTTCTCCTTACTTTTTGATATTATTTTGCTAAGTTAGCATTGGGGACAATGCTAGCTTTCATTTGAGGGGGTAGGCCCTATTTTGGTTGATTTGCATGACTGTATAAATCAGATACTATTTTTATTATGCTTTCTTTTTTATTTTGGTATGTACATAACTTTACTATTCTAGTACTTTTCGTATTTTGCACGTTTTGGTCTGTATAGAAAGTTACTTTATGATGTATATATTCATTCCCCCCCTTGATGTATATTCGATTTAATCCCCTCTTGTACATATTCATTCTACTTTACGCATTTTACTTTCCGCATTTTTCCTTTTTATAGCTTCTTATTTTATTTTCGTAGCTTCTTGTTTTGAATTTTTCACGTGCAATAAGCCTTTGGTTTTCTTAATGCTGCGGTTCTTTCCAAAGGTGGAATTTTTGTGAACCGGGTGGCTCTTCCCGAGGATGGATGGTGTGACAACCTTCTTAAGGGTTTGAGTCTGTTTTTCCTTTTGCTTTTTTGTAAATAATAGCTAGTGAGTAGAGGTGCCTCAAGCAAAGCTTCACTTGGGCCTAACACATTTGCCTTTGATCCTATGGTCAAAAAAAATCGTTGTGTTTAGGATGGTGAAAGTTGTGATATTAGGACTCTTGTGTTGACCGATAATCATCAAATAGTTTTTCGGGACCATTGTATTGCATAACTAAGGTCGTTTTGGGCCCCCGACTCTGTTTCTTTAGCAAACCCATAGCTTGAGTGGTGAGAGTTTGAATTGCAAGTCCAAGTCCCGTGCCATTAGTCTAGAACTTGCCCTGAATGTTTGTCTAGGCGAAATCCTAAGTGTAGTTTCACTTGAGATGTGATTATAGGCTCTCCTTGATCCGAACAGTGACTTGAACATTTCCATATCATACCAATGACAATTTTCCTAGTCAACCCTTTTGAGCCTTAGACCTTTTTCTTTCAAAAAACCATGATACAAGGCTTTGCCAATTTTAACCCTCTCTTGGCACCCCTTCTTCCCTTAGCACAAGGCAAAAACGTAAGGTTGGGGGAGAGAAGAGGAATGCAACAAAGTGAAAAATAAGGTTAAAAAAAAGGAAGAAAAGGAAAGGCAATGAAAAAGAAAGAAAAGAAAAATCAAAAAGCCAAAAAGAATGAACAAGTTAGAAGAAATAAAAGGGAATCAATGAAAAGAAAGAAATTAAAGGTGTGGAATGTTTAGAAAGGAGAAAAATGATTGAATTGAACAAGAAGGAGTGACAGTGTGTCTCTCTAACCCCTCAGAAAGAGCTAAATGACTCAAGAAGTCAAGAGAATGTGCAACAAATGAAGTGCTTAAGGGAATATAGAACTCACTTTGGCCAAATATTTCCTACCTTAAACCAAAAGCCTTCATCATGTTCCCACAAAAGTCCTATATGAGCTTGAGTTGAATGAAGCTTACATTAGTGGTGACTCACATAAGGGGCAAGCCTATGGTACTTTGAGCCGGACATGAGTCTTTTATTTGAGAAAGATGAGTGAACTCCCATTATCCTCGTTCTGAGTGTTACAACCTTAAAGTAAGATTTGCTTAGGGAGAGTTGAGGAGTATGAGTTTGGGTTCCACAATGACCAAACTAACAGTAAGAGTTTCGCTGATGAGTCGATTCAACTCTTGATGCTCTTGTGTCGCACTGAAATCCATGGTTTTAAAAGGGTCAAATGTTGTTAATGATTCATTTTCATTGAGGGCAATTGTTGGTCCCAATTGATGCTAGAAGAGGTCACCTTATGACAGCTGAATTTTCTTGGATTTACTCAAAAAGGGGTGGGGCTTATTTTGTTTGCTTGAGGACAAGCAAAAGCTTAAGTTTGGGGGAGTTGATAACTAGGGATTTTACCTTGTTTTGCACTCTATCTTGCTTAACTTTTGGATGAAATTGTACACAAAACAGTCCCAAAGGATTACGTGTTGTGCTTGTTGCAGGGTTTAGTCAAAAATGATGACACATAGTCAAATACCTGCTCAAAAAGAAGTGAAACTTGCACAAGTACCAAGAACAAGTAAAAGCCAAGTTCAATTGACCACCGCGGCCCGCGGTCCACTTTATGCGGTCTGCGGTGGTGAGATTCAGAGAGCTATCCTTCAAGGCAAAATCCACTGCATTCCGCGGACCTGTTTATGCGGTCCGTGGTGGTGAGATTCAGAGAGCTATTCTTCAAGGCCAAATCCACTGCGGTCCGCGGTCATGTTTGTGCGATCCGCGGTGGTGAGATTCAGAGACATGTTTTGAAGGCAAGATCACCACGGACCGCGGTCCAGTTTATGCGGTCCGCGGTCTAGTTTATGCGGTCCGCGGCCAAGAGGTTCATAGATCCCAAATGTTGAAGGCTAGAAGACCTCTGCGGACCGCGGTCCGCGTTTAAGCCATTGCGGCTGCGGTCCATTTTATACGGACCGCGATGGCCAAGCTCAGAGCCCAAGTTTGTGAAGCCAAAAATCCTCACCGCGGTCGCGGTCCATTTTGCGCAGTCCGCGGTGACCCCGCAGGGGCATTTTTGTTCGGAATTTTCAGCTGAGTATAAATAGCTTCTTTTGTTAATTTTTTTAGGTTAAGCTTGGTATCAGACATATTTATGGACCTCGTGGGTGTTTTTCTACAACAAGTTTTTGTAATTTTATCTGGATTTCAACATTGAATCCTTCAATTTTATCAATTACATGGGTTTTGCTTCATCTATTTCCTTGATTTCTTCATTGATTACGAGTAGTTAAACCCATTAGCTAGGGTTGTGGCTCAACCCTAGTGTGGGTATTTAATGGGTTCTTTAAATTAGGGCTTGGTTGTTTATGGATGATGGATATTTGGGTTGATTTGTGGTTTTCTTGAAAACATTAGTGGTTGCAAACACTAATTGGTGTTCAATTGACTTGGGTCCTTCTTGAGAAAGAGGACTTGAGTCCAGAAAATCAACCCAACAAGGAATTGGGACGAAATCATGAGAATCGATAGTCCCAATTAACGGGTTAAACCTCGAGAGAGTAAAGCCCTACTTGAACCTGTATTTCTTGTACAAATTTGGCACCCAATTGACCTTGAGAAAAGCAATTAGGGCATAGCCACTCAAACTACCGAGAGGTATAGAGTGGATAGCTTTGGCGCATTGGCTATATCATAATTCCCCGAATAACATCTTTGCCTTAGATATTAGAATCTGTTATTTACTCGCCTAGGTGAAAGTCATAACCCTAGTGCCTTTATCAAATTATAAAACAACCCAAAAAGACAATAGTTAGTTCAATTGCAATTATAATTAGTCTAAATCGTAGTTAGAATATAAAACCCAAAATCATAAGAAGTGCAATTAAGAGCACAAAACACTACTAGATTACCTAGAAACTCGTCTCCAATTCATAACTCTCTATGGAATCGATCCCGATCCTTTGGGTAAAAGTTGCTCCGACCCTAATCTTGATACTCTAATAGTAGTGTAGGTGAGAGCTGATTAGTTCGCCCTGTGGATTCACTCCACGACAAGTTATAAGAAAATTGGACGATATACAAGAGCCTTGCCCAATCTTTTGATGTGCGCTCACATAATACCTCAAGTATCACTCCAATAAGGAATTGAACCATTCCGCGCGTCTATCCATCGGAGAGAGGAAACTAGTGGAAAGTGGAGCTATGTGCCAAGTATGTAAAACAACTCCCTCCAAAAGTTTCTAGTAAAGCGGGGGTCTCGATCACTGATGATATGCTTTGGTAAGCCCTAATACTTTCCCACATTCTTAAATAATAGCTTGGCGGCATCCTTGGCTATGCAATCTGGTAAGGCGGGCATAAAGGTGTCATATTTAGAAAATCTATCCACGACCACCATAATAGTATCATAACCGTCGGATTTCGGTAGGCAAGTGATAAATTCTATTGCCACGCTCTCCTATGGACACTCTGCAATTGGTAGTGACTCCAAAAGTCCTCCGGGTTGCTGTTGCCCAACCTTGTCTTGTTGGCAGACAAGATAAGTCTGCACATAACACTCTATGTCATCTCGCATGCGTGCCCAATAGTAGAATGACTCAACCAAGAACCTAGTGCGACGTTGGACGGGATGACCAGCACATATTGTGTCATGCATATCCTTTATAATCCTTCATCTAATGTCATCAAACTTAGACACATAAACTCGTTGACCCGTAGTAAGCAATATACTATTTTCCACCCAAAATGTCTCATCTTGCCTTTGGTGTATAACTCCATAAGATGCTTGGCTAATGGATCATGGTGCATGCATTATTTTATAGCCTCGCGAATGTCTCATGTTCCTGAAGTGATGGCAGCAAGCTCGGTTTTTCGGCTCAAGGCATCGGCTACAATGTTACCTTTTCCTGACTTATACTCTAGCCATAATCAAACTCGGCCAAGAAATCCTGCCATCTAACCTACTTTGGTGCGAGCTTTTTCTGTGTCTGAAAATAGCTAGTGGCCACATTGTCCGTCTTGACCAAGAACCTCAACTCCCAAGTAATGTCTCCAACTGCAAAGACAATGCACAATGTCAGTCATCTCTTTCTCTTGCACCGTGTAACGCTACTTCTTCTCATTCAATTTGCATCTCTCAAATGCTATGAGATGTTTATATTACATCAAGATACCCCCAATGGCAAATCTGTGGTATTTGTATGCACCTCAAATGTTTTGTGAAAGTCGGCCAATGCCAAGACTAGCTCCTATGTTACAGCCGCCTTAAGGCCTTCAAGCACCTTTTGACAATACTCCATCCAAACCCATGGCTTATTCTTCTTTAGTAACATAGTCAATGGTATGGCCTTGGCAGAGTAGCTACTGATGAATCTATGATAGAAGTTAACAAAACCAAGGAAGATCCCAACTCGGTTACCTCGGTAGGTGTTTCCCACTCCTGGATAGGTCGTACCTTAGCCTCGTCTATGCATAGATCACCATTGCTAATGACATGGGCCATTAAGTGACCTTTGATTATGAAAACTCACACTTTTCCCTCTTGATGTATAACTCATTCTCCCGCCAGAGTTGAAGAACATTTCTCAAGTTCTCCATGTGCTTCTCCAAGTCTTTGTTGTAGATGTCATCTAGGTAGACTACCACAAACTGATCAAGATAGAGAGAGAAAATAGTGTTCATAAGGGTGAATAACTTGAGTCAACCATGGTGATTGAAAATTTGGTTGAGTTTGACTCAATTCCGGGGGGAAATGAGGATGTCAAAATTGAAGAAAAATTGCAAGTTGGGATTTTGAAGGCACATTCCAAGCATTTCTCAACTTTGGAATTGTGTGGTGAAACGGAAGTTGAGCTACATGAGTCCTTGGAGTATTGCGAGGAGGAAAATTTTGTGCCTGACATCTTGCAATTTGAAGAACAAAGAAGGCAAAATGACATCCCTCACATACGGGCCAAGAAGTGCAAAATGAAGAAATTGAGGCTTGGCTCGGCCATCTTTTTACCACCTCCCACCACTCGTGGTCACAAGCTTGATTCCAAGCTAGGTTCCCAGTTCATATCGTCAAAGTGGCGAGAAAAGTGGTAAAAGTTGACTTGCGTCGTGCCACGACATTATATGCGGCGCTTGGTGGGAGGCAACCCATCATGGTTCAAAAATTTTGAATCATTTTTGAAAATTTTCTTTTTAGAATAGCTTCTTATATTATTTCTAACCAATCTGCCAAGTTTCATATTTTTT